>QXVX01003581.1:0-13183 GCA_013436065.1 Halocynthia aurantium
ACAACATTACAACTAACAGATCTGACGAGCTGAAACAAATTAGAATGCGTATTTCATGTATAGGTTTTCCCTTACGTCCGCGACACACAGTTTGGAAAGCATTTGGTTAATGCTTCACCAAGTCACACCAAGTCACCACATTTTCTATTTCATTTCAGGCGTCTTTACAACTATTACGGTGACGTAGTAATTAAATTAGATGGTCCGATGCCCGCACATTTACTTGGAAACATGTGGGCACAAGATTGGGCGAACATATATGATCTTGTTGAACCATATCCAGGAAAAGTGAGACCCGATGCAACACCGGCAATGCTAGCACAGGTATAAAATACTTTTCCTAATATAAACAAAACAAATTGTAGCTATGTCATTGTTGTAGAGCTGTGGTTTTTAACGTGGGCGTTAACATTAGAGAATGCATTAGTGATTGGTGCTTGCGTGACACTCGCCAACCTTGGATGTGTCAATGGTAATAGTAATGTGTGTATACTGTATTATCATGTATAATGTTACTGAGATGCGTACATGGGTTGTTTGAGGTTGAACAATAACATTAGGGAAGGCATTAGTGCTTACGTGGCACTCGATAAGCCGCACACTTGCATTTCATATCGACTATCTACTAGTGACTGGCATAAAACAAATTGATTCGCTTTCTAGCTAATCAACTTTAGAGACGCTTCGCTATTCACATAACATCAAACACAGTGGCACTGAATTTTTGTTACGGGCCGTACTCTATTCAAAAACCGCAGCTTCCCACGGGCCGCAAAAATTCGGGTTGGCCCGCATTTGGCCCGCGGACCACAGGTTGCACACATCTGTTGTAGAGTATTAAAAGCATTTATTATTCAGGGGTGGGATGCGCAGAAAATGTTTGAAGTGGCGGACAAGTTCTTTAGTGACATGGGATTGATTCCTGTACCACAAGAATTCTGGGACGAAAGTATGATTGAAAAACCAACAGATGGTCGTGATGTGGTTTGTCATGCTTCAGCATGGGATTTCTATAACAGGAAGGATTTCAGGTAATTGATTCCAATTTTAATGTACAGTCGTCCCTCGCTATATCGCGGTTCACTTATCGCGGATTCACTACATCGCGGATTTCATATAATATTGTATGTATTTTATTTCATGATAAATGCCGTGCCGTGCAGTACTAGTATGTTTAAGCGCTATAAAAGTTCGAAAAAAATTAAATAATCGGTCAAATGAGAGTGTGTGAATGATTTATAATGGTTCAAAATACATTTAAATATATTCAAATAATTAGTTAAATATGTGGTTTCTACTTCGCGGAGTTTCGGGGGGGGGGGGAGGCTCTGGAACGCACTAACCGCGATACGTGAAGGATTACTGTACAGCTACATTGGGGCAAATATTATTAACCCTCTAGCAGGCCTCGTGACATACAGTTGACCATCAATTTGTTAAAGTCAGTTAAATGTTAAAATCCGATTTTCAGCCTAAAGTGAAAAATACCGTAGTGAAAGCAATTTAATTACGTTAAGCTTCTGTTTTTATGGTCTAAGTTTCGCTGGTTGTATGACTTTATTACTTTCAGGATCAAACAATGCACGACTGTTGATCAAGGATATTTCGTTACAACACATCATGAACTTGGTCATATACAATATTATCTTCAATACAAAGATCAACATGTTGTGTTCAGAAATGGAGCAAACCCAGGATTTCATGAAGCTGTAAGTTAACTCAGGTTTAAATTAGTTTTTAATCTAAGGAAAAATTACAGTCGAGATAGGAATCCCAATCTTGTAGATTATTTATACATAATTTCAATAGCTTCACCCCTTTTTGTCAAAAATTCCGACCCAATCCTAACCCAACAAGGTAAGCTAGTTAGCTTACCTATTTATTTCCCCGTAAGCCTAAAGCACAAATATTTTTCCACGTTAAATCTCATGTAGAGGACATAATAGCATTGTATTACATGTCTCCCATCATCATACGTCAGTATATCATCACCCGTTATCGTTGTATTCCTCACTACTATTGGTTCCAAATAATCCCATCATTCGTTGACTATAAAATTCTACTCCCTATAAGACAATATATATCAAAAATATTGCAAAATATTAATAATCTTTTTATGTTCCAGGTCGGTGACACATTATCTCTGTCAGTAAATACTCTGGATCATTTGTATAAACTCGGATTACTTGATAAACCATCTGACGACACAGAGACAAATATCAATTATCTGATGAGTCAGGCACTCGACAAAATATCTTTTCTACCGTTCGGATATCTCATTGATAAATGGAGATGGGATGTATTCAGTGGAAGGGTAAGATCATTTTTAAATTTTATTTGCAAATAAGGGGTACAGTTCGCCCCGCAGCCTAGAAAACTGGTTTGATGGTCCTGTCAATATCCCTATTAAAATACATGTAATCAACTTCGTTTTGTTTGAACTTGGTTAACGATTAGCCAGAGTTCATTTTTCCAGCCCAAGGACTTATATGGCTTCAGTTAGCTCGGGATTAAATTCATGATGAACATTCATGAGCCTTATAATCCTATTACCGTTACTATATGAAGAGCTACAGCTACAGTTTGGAAATGTAATTGCATTTGTCTTGTTTTTTCTTGAAAGAGGGACCTTCAGAAACTCACGGGGCCTTCTAAGCATTTTGGGCCCCACTATCTTCTTTTATATGCGCTGATTGTACGAATAAATGTGTATTAAACTATATGCTTAATTAAACACAGTCTGCCATAAAGAACATGAATCAGGAATGGTGGGATTACAGACAAAGATACCAAGGAGTTGCACCACCTGTGATAAGAACAGAAAATGATTTCGATCCACTTTCAAAATTCCACATTTCAAATGATGTTCCGTACATAAGGTAATATTTCCATACATAAGGTAATAATTCCATACATAAGGTAATATTTCCATACATAAGGTAATATTTCCATACATAAGGTAATATTTCCATACATAAGGTAATAATTCCATACATAAGGTAATATTTCCATACATAAGGTGATATTTCCATACATGAGGTGATAATTCCATACATAAGGTAATAATTCCATACATAAGGTAATAATTCCATACATAAGGTAATATTTCCATACATAAGGTAATAATTCCATACATAAGGTAAGAATTCCATACATAAGGTAATATTTCCATACATAAGGTAATATTTCCATACATAAGGTAATAATTCCATACATGAGGTTATATTTCCATACATAAGGTAATAATTACGATGGATAGTTTTGGATTTTTTTTAACAACTAAACTTTTTTCCTAGGTACTTTGTGAGTACAATTGTACAATTCCAGTTTTATGAATCTCTCTGCGAGGCTGCCGGTCATACAGGTCCCCTTTACAAATGTGATTTTAATGGAAGTCTTGCTGCCGGAGAGAAACTAGCGTAAGTATTACTGTATGAGTTGAAACCATGGGACGGGGGTACTCCAGGTTCGGGGGCTCCTCATTAAAGAAAAAGAAAAGGGGGATTGGGATAAAGATTAAGATAATAATTCCAAAATCATGTTGTAAATTACTTCAATTAATTACGGATAATCAATGATGAAAACAGAAGGGAATATTCCGATCGTTTCATAGGAAAATCAGACGAAGCAGAATAAATGGTTATAACAATTGTTATATTTTTGAGTGAGGGGCCTTCAGAAACGCACAGGGCCCTTTTTGGCACTCTGGGTCCCAGAACTATATGATCGTGTTCCTTCAAAGTTCAATAGTTCAATTAATTACAGATAATCAATGACGAAAATGAATGTGACTGAAAATTAAAATTATGCAGTACATTTTTTTAAAGCCCTACCTTGTATCGTATAACAAAGAGGAGGAATTTCGATTTGATGTGAATAATTGAATATAATGAATTGTGCTTTTCCTACGTGCGTGAGATTTATAAGCACAGCTACTAGTTTCAATTACAATAAAACCCCCGATAAAATAAATAAACCCCCAATAAAACTATGAAATAGTGATAATTGAACCCCTGTCAAGGTTAATCAGCCATTTTTGATCGTCCCCGGGGGCTATACCCGAATCATTTTGGATTTACATCAGCTCTAATAGTGACATTATTTCAATGCAATTTCGTTCATATATTCATCAAGGAATATGTTGAAACTTGGCTCAAGTGTGACATGGGAAGAAGCTCTGAGGCAAATCACTGGCTCATCTGAAATGAGCTCAAGTTCGTTGCTTCGTTACTTCAAGGAATTACAGGATTATTTGGTGGAGCAAAATACAAACAACAAAGAAGTGATTGGATGGCCAAACTATTCCTTTATGCCTATCAACGGTAAGTAAATCGAATCGGGTTCGGAGCCAATTCCAAATATTTGGGACTGGTTTGCGCCAAAAACTATCACAGATATTCCTGATCACTATTCATCACAATATAACTTATCCCTAATATTTCACAGACACGACTGTGATGTCGGACGGAAAAGTCGAAGCCGGGAGCGGAGCGTTGACTATGACGTCATCAGCCATTTTTGTGACGTTGCTAGCAAGCATTGTTACGGTCATAATGACACGTATTAGCGAATGAGAGCGCAGAGATCAATCCTCAATCTACTTTCTTAATTTTAAATCTCTTTTTATAATATTTTAAAACTAATTAACTGCAAGGCGGATGCTGTGAAGAAGTCAAATACTTTTTGTATTGAATAATTCGAATATATTTCATTATAATCAGAGTGAGTGTATACAAACATAGTTTTTCTTATAACATGGCAATATTACTCGCTTGCGCCATCTCGAGGATGAAAAATTCAAATCGACCAAAGTGTAGAATCAGGATGCTAATATTGAAAAAAATAGTCCCCCGGCCGTAAAGGGAATAAGTTATCGTTGTGCCGCAATACGAAGAGGACATTTCTCAGCGAGGACCACTCGGTAAAGGACTTAAATGTAACAAAATGCTGAAACAAAAACCTTCTTAGAAAACTTCTGCCTCCATCGTTTGAGATTCTCGACTAAATATCAAAAGTCTATTATAGCTATAGCTTGTTGACTCCGCTAATCAGTGAAAGAAGGACCCATGACCCCTGACTGCTATATTCTACTCGTTGGCGCCATGTTGTGGACTTATGTTTCTTAGTTGTTGAAGAATGTCCCGGGCTGATTCGCGTTCAATATTAGATATTCAAGTCCTGAGGTTGAGTGAAATATTTACTCAAATATTATTCCCCGCTAGATGGCAGTAGGTAACAATGCACCTCGTTACGTCGCTGATTGACCGTAACGTTTTCTGCTCTGTGGGCAAATCTTTTCAGCAACGTTATATTTCGTACCGCGCATCATAACCATAAAGCATGGCGGGGATGCCCGGTTGATGCACAGCCATTTACGTGTGTATGACGTCACCGTGACGTCACAAGTATTGTTTTTGCTAACGTCATAATCGGCCAAATAATCGGGAGCGGAAGATCTCGGGAAAGCGAAAGATCCAGACAATTGTCCGAACTGTGAAGACATTGATGATGTAATAAAGGTGTATTTGTTACCCAACAATGGATATGGTGAACTTCGTTTGGAAGACGCTCTACTGCTCCCTAGTGGAAAGCCGTCGTACGGGGTGTCACCGACGTATTCTGATGAAGAATCGACTGGAGAAAGGAAATGTCAGGAATTCAGTCATTTATAAATAGAAAATTCGATGAAGGAAATTTTGAAATTTTGATTATCAAACTTGTTGGGGCCCAATTTGAATTTCAACAATTTTACATGTACAGCAGTGCCTCGTACTTCGAATGACCCAGAATTAAAATGGTGAATTGGAGAAATATTCGATTCAGAGTTTGAACGTTGCTTCATGAAATATACACAATTAGTCCATAGCCGGAGTAAGGAACATTCAGTGTAATAATTAATAACTATTCAATAATAATAATGGAACACAGGACAGTGAGCTTAATTATTTTATCTGACCTTCACAGAACCCAAGGTTAAAGATCTGAGACATGATAAAAAATTCAGGAAACTATTCATTCAATTATTTTACCAGGTATCGATTTCTTGTCGCATTTCCTCATAATCCTCGTTTTATTTTTACTCGTTTGCAAATGACAACTCTCCGGACGTCTCAGCGGCTTTTTACTAAAAGAAAATTTCAAGAGTCAGATGTCAAAGGTTATAGAAAATCTTAAAATACAGTAAATGCTTGGTAGGTCAGTATTTTACAAGACGTAATTTGCTCTAATTCGAAATGAGTGCCCATGTCAGCTTGCTAGTACTGTACAGTACAATATTTGTGTTCCTTAGGGCCTGTAAAGCAACTATACATCTATCAAGTAATGCTTTCCCTTGCTCTGTGTCACTGTTCACTCATTTACGCAGTGCTTGTAAGTGATATAATATTTTTAATCGTATTTTAATATTTAGTCGATTTTTTTTAATATGAAGATTCGAAGATGATGAAATTGTACATTTGCCTCAATTTTTTTTTTAAATAAAGGATGATAGGAGTCGTATTGTCTGTAAATTGGCCCAAGCATCACGACTTAACAACGGTTTACTGTACGTCTATACGTACCTTATTATGTCATTCTCGGTCCATGGTAATATAACTTCCTGGTCTGGGGTCACGAGGTCAACTGTTGCGTTGCCATTTCCAATAATAGTGAACATGAAAATAATCCTGAAAAGTATAATTGGATTTTCAATTTAATTGTCTGTACAATTCAATGAAGCACTGTAGTACAGAAGGTGCGATAATACAAATACAGTAGTTTACATAAGGTATGGCACGTGCCACTAACACTAACTTTCTGTTGAAGTCAGACATACATACCTTCAGTGATTTGAGTGATATTTACTTTGCATTTACCATATCATTATGATGTCATACCNGTAAAGCAACTATACTGCATCTTCCAAGTAATGTGCCCCATGCTCTGTGTCACCTGTTAACTGTTCACTCATTTCCGCAGTGCTCCGCAAGTGATATATTATTTTTATTCGTATTTTTAATATTTAGTCGAATTTTTTTTAATATGAAGATTCGAAGATGATGAAAATGTACATTTGCCTCAATTTTTTTTTTAAATAAAGGATGATAGGAGTCGTATTGTCTGTAAATTGGCCCAAGCATTATGACTCAACAACGGTTTACTGTACTTCCATACGCACCTTATTATGTCATTCTCGGTCCATGGCAATATAACTTCCTGGTCTGGGGTCACGAGGTCAACTGTTGCGTTGCCATTTCCAATAATAGTGAACATGAAAATAATCCTGAAAAAGTATAATTGGATTTTTAATTTAATTGTCTGTACAATTCAATATTGTCAAATACGGAAGTGTATGGCATGGCACTATAGCACAGAAGGTGCGATAATACAAATACAGTAGTTTACATAAGGTATGCCACGTGCCACTAACACTAACTTTCTGTTGAAGTCAGACATACCTTCAGAGTGATATTTACTTTGCATTTACCATATCATTATGATGTCATACCTGAATTTATTGATTCCGCTGTATTGTATGGAAGCTGATCCGTTCAGTTGAAATCTTTCTCCTGTGAACGAGTATGTGAATACATCATCATTGATGACTTCAATATCCGGCTAAAAACAATTTTTTATATATATTTACTTTGACCAATAATTTGGGAGCCAGCGGTCCCTGGGCTGAGGGATATAGATATGATATCAGTATGTTTTGGGATCGATTGATATTGATAATAATACCAGATTGACAACATAATGCACTATCATAATAAGCGGCTTACGCTGTATATAGATAACTCTAGCACAAAAGTCCTGCATCCTTTCATCTACAGCAAAATATACTAAGTCTCACCAAAGAATTTATCCTCGTGCTATCAGGACTGTAATCAGGTTGTTCCCAAGGATAGTCCGGAGGCATCCCAAGTGTTTCTAAATCCGCCAAACCACGTCTTGCAACTTGAGACCGAAAGCGGATGGGAACTTTCCTAAGAAGTTAAACAATGTTTAGAATAGAAGATACAATAAAGAAAAACATAAGATAGTACTTTGGGAAAGGGATCGGATTTCACAGAATTTTTAATTTGCCTGAAATTTTACACGGATAATCCATCCATACATATGAAGTTGTGAAGGCTGTGATTGATATACTACTTTACTTTTGCTTTAGCCAATGCATTTCCAGGAACATAGAAAACCTTTGCATTGCGAGACTACATATATAAGACTACAGGCATGACCGTTCTTTAGGAGAGGAAGGCAGAGATTTCGATCTGCCAGAAATTTCACACAGATAAAAACACTCTAATCTATTTGTATATAAAATTTACAATTGTGAATTTGTTAAGCGATTTGCTTTTACTGATCTAACAACAAAGTGCTTTCGATCGATATTTAGTTGATTTTTCCAGACAGTTATTTACGAATTTGAGGGGAGAGGTAGGTTCAACTATCATTGATCAAACGCTTATGGTTGCGTTCCTATCTACTATAGTGGTAAAAACTAAAATTGAGCCATGGTACTGATCTGGCATAAAGGGTTCATACTCGACTTTAACCGAGCCATTGTAAGTGACTGATTCGACTTGACTTCAATCTCGAATAATAATGAAATACTTGACTTGACTTCAGGCAATATACAGCACTTCTCACCTTTGATGTCGTTTGGCTTCATTTTCACCCGTCTGTGATGTGCGAGTAGATTTCTGCTCTTTAGCATCGTCCAGCGAATCTTGATTATCGAGATAATCTCGCTGAACACTTTTTATCGTCTTGCTTTCCTTCAGTGTTATGACGCCTTTTGATGACGTGTCTGTATTCAATGAAGGAGTCCGTGTCACATCAGCAAAGTCTTCTTCGATAATTCCAAGGTCATTGTCCTCTCCAAGGTCATACTGAGGATATATGACGTCATAAAATAGTGAATCGTCGCTCGATGGAAGTTGTTGTTGACCAAATACAGTCAATTGATTCTCAATCTGAAATAAATGATATAATTTAGTGATTTAATCGCAAGCCAGAACTGAACCTAAGAATACAAAATTCCTCCGCAACAAACCGTATCAAAGAATTAATTCTTAAACGAGCTTAAATACACGTTAGATCTAAATCGGAGGGATCGGGAAAATTACTCCCAGCTATCCGAACAGGTATTTTAAAAAGGATTTTACCGGGACCAATCGAATCAGTTCGAAGTTGAAGGGACCTGGCATATTACTTCGAGCTAACCGGAGTTCCGAGCTATCTAATGTCGAATTAACGAGCTTGCACGCTAAAGATGGGAGAGATGGGGATATCCATGTGAATGATAAACAACCAGTGCTTTCCATAGCGCCCTCTCCGTCCGCCCTTTCAATAGTTCACAGCGCATACACGTTAAGTACCATTGACCTATATCGAATGCCTTAAACTATGTTTTTATCAGTGAACTCCGAGTGAGCTCACATGGGGAATATTTTCATTTGATATTTTATACTGAGATATATTCGAAAATGCTTTCACCGTTCGGTGGCGGTATTAATAATTAATGAATTATTGAATCATAAAGGTGATTTAAAACCGCATTAAAGTGGTGACGTAATCCTGTCCCGCCGAAATTTATTGAAAATATATCAAAAATAATGAAACACGCGCACGTGGGAAAACACGTTTGAAAACTCCCGCCATTTATGAATGATTAATTATAAGGTATTATTGGAATTTAATTGAGAATTTGTGGGAGTGAATATAAACAAGTCAGAGTACTTAACCTTTAACTTAAGTTACAAGTGCTGTACTGTGTGCTCTATATATAGTTGATGATGTTTACAGTATTTCCTCTCGTTTTGTTACTGTGTATCATGTTGTTCAGTTTATATATATTTCCAATATCATACATGTATACAACATTATCCCCCTACCATCGGTAAACTTAGATGATTTAGATTTCTCATATGTCTCTCCTCTACATGGCCATGTAGTTGACACTTTTTTTCGGAAAATAATTATGAATACATAGAGAAACTTTATCTCTAATTCCAGTCGGGCACTAATGTGAGCACAGGGACCCGAAAATATATTTTTTGACTTCTCGTGTGCCGTTGTCCACCTATATGAACATCAACCTTCCACGATATATTCAAAGGTTCTTTATGAATTGGTAACTTTTTAGCGCAGCTCTAATCCCAGTTGGGCACTTGGGGTCAAAAAGTATTAATATTTTCGATTTTGTTTTAGCTTGATACGCGTTTAAAAACCTCAGAGAATCATATTATACCAAATTTACTTCTCTGGAGTTACAAAAACGACGAAATTGATCGACCTTATTATTCTAGAAAGTGAGTGTGGGCTTCTATTTGGTAATTCGATTAAGCAATGATAACACTGGTCTACAAGAAAATGTTACTAAAAAACTAACAACTGTTTCTATGTAATTTGGGTGTGCTGAGTTCAAATCTGATGTCAGATTTTTCCATCACGTCTAGGTTATTTATAATATTCGTGAACACATTACACTAGTGAAAAAAAGAAGATACATAATAGATAATAGATAGATAATGTTCAATGTATATATAGTTACTGTAGGCATATTGACAGTAACTATATAACTCCATCTATCTTTATCAGTTGCCTTACATCAATGACATTCTGCCTTCTTGTCGGCGTATTATATTTCGTTCGTTATAATTATTGATTTGCAGTCAAATCCCGAGAGACAACGAAAAGAAAGGCTGAGAGTGAATGATCAAAATATAACACAGATGGGAACTGTACGCGATGGTGACAAATTACTTCGACAGATCTGACTTTAACGGTGATTTACGTAAAGCCAGGACAAAAATAAATATATACATGTCATAGTTGAGAGTTGTCATCTTAAAGATATTCTTTAAATACTAGAGATATATATTCAGTAGTGGATTAACCCTGAAAGCAAAATAAGCATGTACTCAGGGTATCAAGGGAAGGAGGGGCACCTCAGAAATTATTCATAGTTGAACTCACCATTTAAATTATTACATTAATCAAATTTACAGCCATTTCAAAATTTAATGAAAATGAAGAAGTTCTGTTTATCAAGCTTTTCGAATTTTCGATGAATAAAATTTTATTTATGGTTTATTATTGTTTATATGTGGAATTACAAATGTACGGGGGACCCAAAAAAATTTGGGGCTTAGGGCAAGGGTTTTGATCTGGACCTGTATATACCCCATGCCACGTCACTAATTTGTTCCAGGAGGAGATATTTGACGTAAGCCGGACCTTGCATTCAGAAACATTAGTTTAAATATTCTACTTCACGTTAAGTCGTTCAAAGTCTTACAAGGGCAGCGCTGAGGTTTTTATTTTTGAGGTTTTTATTCTTATTTTATTATATTTTTAAGGAAAACATTTTTATTTCAAGTCATTTACTTATGTCGAGGTGACGCTGCGGAAAAACAGACCAAAATACAATGCAGACAGAACTGCAAACGATGATGACTTGCACAGATCCGCTGTGTGATCGGCAGAATATTGTTTTTTTTCGCGGTGAGCGGCCGAATTTGACGAAGGAATAATTAAAATTGACACTTTGTTTATCCTCACCCTGGCAGAACATAGTCCAACTTGTCTTGTTACTTTGTCAACAGTGAAAATTAACATCAAAGCTCATAATGCACGGCAGTAGTAAGTTTGTAATTTGCCGCCTGAGTAATTAAAATTGAAACTTCAGCAACAACAGCATGAATTTTACCGATAACCTCGTGTTAACTGGCACCAAATGGGACGAAAAAGGGCTCGGGCTCGAGTTGGAGCAAAACGAAGTTAGATACATGTATTTCAATAGGGATTTTGCCAGGACCATAAAATCAGTTTAAATCAGCTTACCCACGTCTAAGTAACGCGCATTGACTGTATTGACGGGCATTGTGTTATTTTTACCTTTACATGTGTGTTTAAGTTTATTAAGATAAGTTCGGATTAGGGACTGGGAACGGAATAATTCACTTTCAATTATTTCCAATCAGGATAATTGATTCGAACCTCGACCGATTCAGAGTTCGAACAGCTTCGAGACAAAAATAGTAGTTACTACTTACATGCTGTACGTACGCTTAGGCAACGCTGCATTCGGTCCTGTGTTTACATTATATGAGATATGCTTTGTTGTACATGAAAGAACGCGAGGCTTTTGCGCTATGTTTATCTATATCTTGATACCACCTATTATAAACCAAGAATGTCGGCGGTGAACCTAAATGACCCTCAATTAAGCCGGTTCAGCGTAGAGTTAAGCGCGTTAAACGAGGTATTCGTGGTTTCTTAATTTCCGGTATATAAGTTCTACTTCGTAAAATAATGACTTGTAAATTTCCTACCACACAAATATACAGTTTCTTTACGTCGCGTTGTTGGTATTAGATAAACTTTATTGTACGTCTTACTCGAGCAATGAATAATTTACGGATTCATAAAATATGCATTTCGTTGCCGTCCGTAAATGCATTCCCTCCATCTGATATTTCAATTCAAACTCGTCTCAAGCACGATGAAGCGACAATGATAGTGAAAGGTCACAAAGGTCACAAGAATTTATGCTAATGCATTGTGACTACGAACTCGAGTCTACTTGATAAACGAGGGGCACACGTCACTCAGGAGGGAATGAATATATATATAAATGAAGAATTAAATGCAAACATCGATATAAAACTTGGTTCAGCAATGATAATTTTCTCCACAATCCAGTGCTTATTGCGCCACATAGTCAGTGTGGACATGGGTTTAAACAGCGCAACGCGAAATATTATATCTGTTATGAATTTATATTCTCCTAATTATCTAAGCTGAACATCAGCTGTAACGGAGAATTTAGGTAAAACGAAGTACGATTTTTCAGAGTCATAAAAATATAATAAATCGCAGATATCAATCCTCGTGAAGTTATTAAGACGTTTAATATTTAATACCGTTAGGCTTTTAAAACAGGCCGCAGGTGATTTAAGAAGAACATTGCATGCAAAATGTTCCATCTCGATGGAATTTCCATCTTATTGGATTTTTAAGTATTGGATTTCAATATAATCAAGAAGATTTACAAATGCATGGTTCAATTCTTCAACCCTCCACCCAAACATTATCATTAGTAAGAGAAGTTAATGCATGCAAGTCTGGGTGACGTGGTGATGAGAAAACTAATGTGGAATTGATGACCAAAAATGTATTGTGATTATCTTTTCTGCAT
>QXVX01003582.1:0-31533 GCA_013436065.1 Halocynthia aurantium
TACAACGAGTATGTTGAGTCAATATTGCATGAACTATGCGATCCAGAACAGCCGACACCCGATGTCATTGTCTTCAATTCATGTTTGTGGGACATAAGCAGGCATAAAGTTTTAATTTGATGTTTCAAATCAGTGACGGAACACTTTATCTTCGTTATGATTTATTTTTTCAAGGTATGGACCATCATCAATGGATACATATGGAAAAAATATGGATAAACTTTGCAAAAGACTGGATGAAGTCATTCCTGTGCAGACATTGGTAGTTTGGAGGACTACTTTGCCCGTGAGTTGTTCATTGATTGAGTATACTGCATGGTAATTTTGGGATATCGAATTGAAAGTATTAAAATCAATCAGTCATTATGTCCTCTCAAGACTTGGTTGTCTGACATTTTATTACATCGAATTTTGAAACAGTAATGTAGTACCGTCGAGTATTTGTTCTTTTACAGGTAAGCGAAGAAATGAGAGGTGGATTTCTTACTGCTGATACCGAATGGTGTCGAGACATGCTAAAACTTAACGTTCTCCAAGCTAACTACACAGCCCACAATGTTGTAACTCGCCATAAATATGACGTGCTAGATATGCACTTTCATTTTCGCTATCAGCTTCACAGGTCTGTTATTTTATTCTCTTTATATTATGCTATGTTTATCGTTCTATGTCACAAATCATTCGTTAAGTGGGACTCCTTAACTTGAATTTTCCTTCCTGCAGCTGTGAGTTTTGATAAAAGTTTGATTTATTTGGCTACTGGTCCATTCCGTTCAGGGAGTCTTGTGCTATACTTCGGCTATTGTTGAATTACTGTACTGTACTGTACTGCTAGATCAGAAACAGCGATAATGCTGTTCCGTTTAAGGAGATATCAAGTATAAAAACAGGCTGTACAATACATTGCCGATATCAGGAAGGGAGTTACATACCAGTTACCACGAATTACTATTCATGTTTAACGATGTTGTCAGTTTCCTGTGTTTATTTAAACTATGTCGTGTTTGTATCTAGTAGGCGAGAATCTGTCCAAGTACCGAGATTGTCATCTGTTGTGTGTTATGTGTATGTTACTGCAAGAATGATTGTACAGTATTGTGTGAATATATCAAACACCGCAATAACCATTATGTAAACTAAGCACTAGACCACATATTTTTCCCTTTTAAGTTATTTCATTTTTAAATATTTGGTTTGCTAGACAAACTTAGTATTGAAGCAACCAAATTGTGTCTTCGTCATAATGGTGGTGGATATTCTAGAGTTACACTGAGTCATGTATTGGTGACGGAATGGGACTGATGGGAAATACAGTAGCAGCTAGTAGCTATGTAAGGATGTAATTGTTGATTTGGACCTTGGACCAGAGTGGGAGAATTGCCAAAGTTGAAATTGTGAGGCTTCAGTATCTGGAATATTGTAATGATCATACTTGTGATTTCATTGGTCATTAGAGTCATTAGTCCAAATTGACTCAAGTCAGTATCATTGAACGACTTGCCTTGAGGTGTCATATGGTGGTGTAATCACTGGTTTTATAAGGGTTATCGTTCAGAGTTATGACTACCGGTAGTCACCTCCGGCACATATTTTATTGTTTGTTAAGGATTGGTGCTGAGGTATACCATAATTTGGACTGTGCAAAAAGTTCATGTTGGTTGATTTCAGATATGACCATATAACTATCACCACCATTACAATACAAGTGTCATTATGTAACAGAATTATTTCTTCCATTCAGGCAGGCCAGAGACGGCGTTCACTGGAACATGCACGCACACAGACGAATCACAAACATTCTCCTGACACACATTGCGAATGCTTGGAGTATACAAGTTCCCAATTTTCCTTGGGAAAATGATTCAAGTGTAAATTTGTCTCTGAGAGGTGATTAATGTTGGCCTCAGACCTGTAAATTATTGTTTTATATTCTGGTCTTCAACATCCTGATCGAATTTTGATACCTAACTACCCATTCCAAGTGATCTTGTGCCCGGTAGTCATTGAAATTATTGCTTTTATTCCTTTAGACATCGAAATGAACACGACCAATGTTCTCATACGAGCCTACCAGCCGGAAACTTTACGAAGGAAAGAGAGGAATCCATTTTTTGAAGATTGTCGTCCATCCTCTAGGCGTCTTTCTCTGGAGGAGGAAAGGTATGGAGGACCAATACGAACCACCCATGAAATGTACCACGGATTTTATGACGTCCCACAAGAAAAATTTCCTCATCCAGTATGTGTTCGTTAAGGTGTCAAATTGTAGCTCTAGAGCTCTAGAAATCTTTCATGTCTGTTTATTTTGCTATAGGAAGATCGTGGAGATTATAATTGCAATTATCAAGTAATTTCACCATTTTTCAATGTACATGAGCCACCGTTGCCGACGAGCCCTTACCCATATGAGCAAGAAAGAAGAATTATTGTACGTTATGCAGTGATGCGTATTCTCCCCCTCAATATACATTTACCATAGCTAATAAAATTTATCACGTCTGTATCACTGAAAATTATTGCTCTTCTTGCCAGTATGACACTCCACCCGGACCCATTCGTCGTCAAAGACGCAATCGAAATAAATATTCGCATCACCCCCGACAAAGGTGGAGGCAAAATAGAAAGTGTTATCGAGGTTGGTATGTTGTGATTTTACTCCAGTCTTGGTGTTAAATAACAACTCTTGCTTTTCACAGAAAATCAATTCCAGGAAAACGATTGGGTAAAACATAGGAATCATTACCGTGGTCAATATTGAGAATGTGTAGGCTGTGACGTATATTCGAGAACGACAGTACATTTTTATTTTACTTTTGATGGTAACTCTGTTCCTATTCTTTTTGGTATGCTCCAGTTCCTATTCATTTATTGAGAGTCATTATTATTTCGTTGTGCATCGTTGGCTTGGCAACATCATGTTTGGGTTATTGGAAAAAAAATTCCAGGAATAGTTATGTCATGATTGTTTCCAACGTTCCTTTCCAATTTTTCCGACCACTGGGTGGAACTGCTGATGTTTTGAGGGACTGTATTTGAAATTGAAAACTATTGCGCGGCACTTTCATGCAGTGAAACAAAAATGCGCACGACCTCACTATTTTTGAGAAAGCACGTTGAAGGATACGTGTTGGCTGGGTTGTCTTATTTGAAAATTACAATACCTGGAATTTCGCAAGGACGGTAATAATATTGTTTTTCCTTTCTTTCCCGTTATCCTTCTTTCTTTTTGTAACAACCACAATTTCTGTATGGATTTCGTTATCTGGAATATATTCTCCACATTCTTTCGAATTTTCAGTTTTAAATACTAGGACTTCATGCGCTGAAATAATAGTTGCGCATCGGAAGCAGACCGTAGCATGCTATACAACAACATTACGTGTGTGGGAGTGTTGGCGTGGAAATCGTCTCCAACTAAAGGTCGATTTCGACGCTCCGTGTTCAACACCACGGACCCCTCCTTTGTACGGTCTCTGAACTATGCCTACTGAGCTAGGCCAATCAATACATATTCAATGTATCCATACTTAATTCCTCAACAAATCAGAATTTCGTTTTTGAAGTTGGTGGCCGAAAGATATTTGTTAAAACCTTTAATGGGCTTTTGGAAACATGCCAATTCAATTTGAAAGCGAGTAGGATTAAAACATTCTATATGGAATATGGTTGTGTTGTGGACCCTTCCCTTCTCTCTCTTGGTATAATAACTACATAGACAGTGATATGTGTTTAGTATATTTCGTGATAGCTCAAAACTCTCCGTCTGATAGCGCGTACCATAGAGTAGGCAACTGGCAAATTGTATTAGCAATCACGATATAGGTGATAATATGAAGAAAAAAAGTATTACACTGAGTTAGGAAGAATATACAAGTCATAAACTGAAAGCCGTGAGTTTTTTCAGGTTGAATAGTCGATATGTCATGTAAATACAAAGAATATTATGTCTTTATTTTTGCCATTGAAGTTGTGTTATTTCACCCTCGTTAATGTCTACATTTTGGTTTGGCCCGCGTCTTCCATTTCAAAACCAGGATTGCCTGTACCAACATCCGCTTTGATCTCGAGCGCCTCCGATGGTTCTGCCATCAAGGCATAGCGTTCGCCTCTGAACTGTTTCAGGTAGGGGCCCCAGTCCTTTTGGGGGGAGGAAGCCTGTGAAAAGTAGTATTTGTAATTAGTACACAGATTTCCAGTGTGGCAGAATCTGTCTCTTAAAGTATAGGAAGAAGTTATGAATGGTACAGACTTTGTAAACGTTTCCGCCGTTTTGAACAACAGCAACTATTCCCATGAGAGGAATGAATAGCAATCCGAATCCAATTGACGCCCATCCTAGGCCGTTTGCCCAACCCGGATATTCATAATCACCGTATGAAGCTGGAGTAAATGTAACCAGAGACCACAGAAGAACAGCCTGAAGATAGACAACGATACAAATTCGATTTTATACTGGTCATACTACATTGTGAAATAACGCTATGAGGAAATAGTGTGCGTAATGAACTATATACTCACGATAAGAAGCATCGGCGAAATGAAGAACCAGCACGCTCTCCAGAAGAGCCAGAACCAAACGCTCTTTTTCCCAATCATCATTTCCACATCCTTGATGAACCTATTACCACCGTACACCCAGCAGACTCCGATGAGTTCCAGTACAGCCACTATAAGAAGGCCCCAACCGGCAGAGTAATGGTCGATGAGATTAAGATAGTAAATTCCGGTCTGAAATCGATGTTAGTTAGTTATGGTTTTTAGTCAGCCAATATCATATGGGTAATATTTATTTGGAGGCTAGGCTAATACCCAATTTTTGAAACGGATAACTTACATTCGTAACGCACGTCAGGCCGAAAAGGAACATCACTACGGCGAGAATGAGGGTCAGTTGCCAACGTCTGGTACGGAACGCTCGTGGGAAAGCATCGATCAGAGATGTTGCTACAGTTTCAAGGATAGTGAACTGACTGTCCAGGCCGAGGGTGAATAGCATCAGGAAGAAAAGAATTGCCCATACCGGAGAGACCGGCAATTGGGCTATAGCTTCTGGGTATGCGATGAAAGCTAAGCCAAATCCTGTAAGAAGATTGAGAACGATATTAGCAATAAACTAAGCTGATATAAACATAGAGTCGAGTGACTGATGTTGTCTGGTTATTTCTGTTCACATCAAACCTGAATCGACTACTTCCGGTACTGGTCTTCCTAACTGATGAGCCATAAAACCAACAACAGTAAAAATCGCAAATCCAGCAAACAAAGAAGTTGCGCAGTTGACCGAGCACACTATGATGGCATCGGAGAAACAATTGTTTCGGAATTTGTTGTACGACGATAGAGCAATCAATCCTCCCCATGCAGCGCTGAGCGAAAAGAATATCTGGGTTGCAGCGTCTTTCCATACCTGATAAAAAAAGGAATGCATTTATTAGCAGTGCTGTACCCGACCTGAATCAAACGAGTTTAGATTGGGAGACCAGTAAATTTGAAACGCGGCATGCAAGTATAAAAGATATTGATAGACGTATAAAAAATCCTCCAGTTGATTCGCGGACCAGTTTAAATCCCATTATACATATTATAATGGGATTTATGGAAAAGTAACTACATCCTGAACTTGTTATCGCTCATGAATACGAACAGAATACCAGTCATTGCACGGTTCACGTCTGACTGCAAAGCAAGCGTAACGTACACAGTTCTTCGAATAGAGATCGGTACAATAGTAAGATTGAAGGAAACCGTTCAAGCGATTATGGAAGATTCAGTTTACACAAAGTAGAGTCGCACTAGATACGGTCAAGAATTTTCACCTCGGCATCCGCTAGCTTTGAGAAATCAGATTGATCACCAATGTAGTACCGTACACCATCAAATGCTCCTGGCAAAGTAGCTCCCCGAATGAGTAAAATAAGCAGAACGGCGTATGGAAACAGAGCGGTGAAGTACACGACCTTTTGAATTATGATATTAAATATATATGAAAAATAAATAAAATAACATTGAAATTCTGCTATTCACATCGCTCTATACCTTTCCGGAGGATTTAATTCCTCTTATCAGACTGTAAAACACGACGATCCATGCCACTATCAAAGAAAGGACCAGTTGCATGCGGACTGGACCAGTATTCTCTGGCTCCATGTTCGGGGCTCTATTCAGAACGTATTTTCTGTTGTATGAAAGAAGAGGAATATTGTAGTTCATAGATGAAGCAACTTATTAAAGGACAATACTGCAGGAAGAAAGAAATCGCATAGGAAAAAAAATGATGTAAAGTTTATGTATTGATAGTAATGTTAGAATTTCGGTTTGCAACTAAAGAAATAATAGAATCGTGCATTTTTTTGCGGATAAATTATTCCAACTCACTCCCAATATTCTTCACTCGGGCTCGTCCCACGAGTCGCAGTCTGGTTCTCTGGGCCACACAACAATTCATCTAGAGTTGATGATATATTGAGAGTGTTTGCAACCGATCGCACGCTAACAACGTTAACTGGTAAATAAAATAATAATAGTTATTACTGGTAATGATTTTACTTGCAACTGACATTGGCGTTATAACAGTAATACTGACAGCTTCCATAAAAGCTAAATAGAAAAGTTGCATACATAGAAATTGTGCTTACTATATGTACTTCTTTGGGTATTTTCTATAGTATTGTTTAAATAGGGAAATGGAGAACTTTTTATTGTAATGCTTTCAGTTAAAATTTTATATTTTCTAAATGAAAACCAGAAAATACCCTAATATTCAGCTTAATATGTTGAGTTACATAATCTCAGGAAAGTATTACCGTTAAAGTATTCTCCTTCGGAAGTAACATTCCATGTACTTGTCTCCCCTGCGACGATATTTCGCTGTGCTTCGGTCAGAAAACCTAAGCTTGCGTTGCAGTACAAGTCTGAAGGATGAGATAGATAATGATAGCCTCTGCGTACTGTAATTAACTACAATTTACATTTCGAAGCTTATTAGAGAATTCTTACCGAAAGTCTTTCTACACATTTCTGGATTATTCCACCAATTATCGCAATTTTCCCAAGGAAGATTCGAGGTCAATGATGAAAAAAAATAAAACACCGTATAGCAGATGATCACGTTGTAGTATATTCCGACGAGAGACGACAGAATGACCATACATACTCCCACTCCTGTGTCCAAAACAAAATCGTAGATATTATAATCGGATTTAGGAGCATTACTGATATCAAATTCTTGAACAACAAAATTGTCGTGAGTAGTAACTAATAACGGTGTTCCATGCGTTTTAGGTGTTATTATTGCTGTTCCAAATTTCACTATTATAAGCATACGTTCTAATGCCCTTCTCGCCATTTGGAGTGTTGTTTTATCAGGCCCTACAAAGTTCCATGTGAATGGTTTGATATTTCCAACTAAACGATGTAGTGCAGACTCTATCGCCAAATCGCAATAACACGGCTTAGTCTAGGTTTTTGTTTTTACATATCTGTTACTCTGTTTGTGGTTTGGATGATTCACTCATGACTGTAGTTAGTGTTCTATGAAAGATTTCTCATCGTGTTCAGTGACTGTTCTTCTTGGTAGGTTTTGTAATCTTCGTTCTGGTTTTCATCATGTTACATCGTAGTGTGTGTCACGGGCATGTAATTTCCCATGCAATAAACCTTAGACTTATACTGGCAAGTACAACATGTACCGTAATCTGTAACGTACTAATTTTAAGAGTATTTCCCACCTTTGAACAAAGGATTGAATTTCCAGACAGCAGTAGGTCCAAGGCTGCAAAACTGACCGAGAGCGCACTCCATAAAAAAGATAGGCAAGCCAGCAAACGCCAACATTATCACGTAGGGGATGAGGAAAGCACCTGGTATAACAGAAGTCATAAAAATAATAGTTTTTGATATATATCCCGGAATTAACGGTACGAATGCAAAATTGTGATAATTTCCAATTGAACTGTCCGAATTAATACAAGATTGTTTAAGATTAACTTGGATTAGTGAGAAAATCAGACTTCCACATCACAATTTTCAAAATCCTGCAATTCTGATTGTGAGCTCCGAATACCAACTTTTTCAACATAAGTACTTTTTGTATGTAATATTTGTTAAAACATGCGAAGTTAATCCTTGAAACTATTTCTTTGAACTCGGTTCTATTGAAAGAATTCATTGAAGCGTTAATGCTCGTTTTACAACAGACAGTTAATTGTTTATGTCTAAGTACAAAATTACCTCCTCCATTTTTGTAGGCCAGGTAAGGAAACCTCCAAACGTTTCCAAGTCCAACAGCATATCCTATGCAAGACAGAAGGTAGTCGCTTTTTTTGTCCCAATTACCACGATCGGTATTCTCATCCTGCCAATGTAAAAGTGTACAGTGCTATTCACTATTCAAGTAAACCTAGCAAAGACGTAAAGCTACAGTCAACATGCAGTAGCTGGGCTTTGTTTGAATGCGGGTCCGGTTTACTCCCACGAGTATTGAGTATGTTTAAGTGTTGGTGCTAGGGTCGGTCTTAACTGTTTGGATTTTATTTACTTTGCAGACAACAAAAATTCTCAGTTTTGCGAGGTTATACGAAGAATATAAACACACTTGTATGGCCTATCAAGTATGACGAGTAATCTCGCTCTGCGGTATTTAAAAAAATGGGTCGCTGCTCGGCTATAGAGAAATGAAATTCTTGTTGACGCCACTTGATAATTTTATTTAGCTCTGAAAAACTCGCGACAAACTAGAGGAAATATGAATTGTTGCTATTTTGTTCAATTACAGAGATATAAAATAGACCATTTGGTCCGAAAGGCGTCCAAAGAGGTTTTTGTCCTCTCTGCTCCATTGTCACACACCCCATTATGATAGCTACACTGCCAATAATGATGGATTAAGTTGAAGCTAATCTTCGCGAATACCACATTTCATCATTATTTTGAATACAATAGTAGGTAGAGTAATCCTTTAACGAATCCTATCTCCAAATCAAACAGAATCTGATTGATAACATGAAGGTGAACGATAGTGTTCTACGCATTTCATACTTATTTGAATGCTTCAGAAAATATTTCTGAATTCTTACGAATGTAGCAGATCTTAGTCCACATGACGTATAGTAATTCCCAGGTGCAAAAGAATCACTACAGAATTGGTATCAAACTATTTTTTCAAAAAAAAGTGGGTAAATATGTTACTCTGAAATTGATCGGAAATCAACCTATTTGCTCGAAAATATTTAAAGATAGAAGATAACACAATATTGCGATACGAATGATGCAAGATAGATAGTATTACCGGATTGGCACTGATATTATATTACTAATTTGTCAGATATTTATTCCAGCATTCCATCATGTAATTTTACTGAACTGTAACATGGTATTATAACAAGATATACGTACCTGAGGCATCTTGCAAACGTAGAAACTTTTCAGAGTTTAATTATTTAGAAATACTACACTAAAACTATACCATACCACTGTAATATATGTAATATATCAGTACTGAAATCCTATAAGCATATTTAAGTTGATGTCAAAAAAGCACTACAGCGGAACAGCAGTTAGGTCGAACTAAATGATTCTTAAGATCCACGCCCACTAGAAATAAAAAGAAATGGAAAAAAGTTACCCTTCGGGCAAATTCTACCGATGACAGAGTAGAGAGTTATTTTTACCTTTTCTTTATCTTGTGTGCAGCTCCATTGGCT
This sequence comes from Halocynthia aurantium, assembly GCA_013436065.1. Taxonomy (NCBI): domain Eukaryota; kingdom Metazoa; phylum Chordata; class Ascidiacea; order Stolidobranchia; family Pyuridae; genus Halocynthia; species Halocynthia aurantium. Next base: position 9,702 of record QXVX01003582.1, read on the forward strand.
ATTTAACGAATGTAACCTTTAAAACGAAGAACGTAAAACTGACAATCCTCACTGTTCTAACTCGCCGTTTGTATCTTTATTTATCCTCATATCATATTTGTCGTTACCTTAATAACTAGGTTTTAATTAAAATCGTTCTTGATCATCCATTACGGTGCTTACCGTCAATATCTAGTGATGAGTGAAAAAAGTAGGAATATCTCTACACTGTACCAACAAGGTCAGAGGTTGTGGCGTCGTTACATATTTCAGGCCATCAATTACCCTTCGTACCTATGTATTTATCGTAGGGAAATTTAAAACCGCTGATATTTAACTTGCAACTGCGAAAATAGAGAATAAGTATTAAAGCGAATCTGCATGGACTACGGTAATACGGCGGTCAATTCTGTGATTTATGTGTTTGCTTAATCCTAATTTCCAATTCCTCTTCTGAAATGCTGAAACTCGTCTTTCCGTAGGAGTTCCTCGCTGGGTGGGATGTAAAGTATCATCCGGTAGATGCGCTAGAGTTCAACCAAAACGTCTTTGAGCAGACAGAGGCAGTGAATATAAAATTAGTTCAATGGTTTGAATTTACTGCCTTCAAAGGCTAAACGGACAATGCCAACCAAGTAGTTGCACTACCTAAATCAAAATATGCTATTTAAGTAGTTCAAGCAAATCTACATACGAATCTACATATTCTTCCCTTTCTACATTTGGAGGTAAAACATGTTGCTATTGCCGCGCCTCGTCTCTCCTGAAATCTAGATAACTACTGAAAGGTTTTTTGTTATTTGCAGACTCGTTTTCATAATAACACAATCCTCGACTGATCTGCATTTCAATGTGATAAATTCTTGCTTGTACACTTGTAAGTTCTACGATGACGATAAGTTACAAGGTTTAGTCATGTCCAGTCACCTTATGTGAAATATCAGGATGGTAAATTACACTTTTTGCTTCAGATCTCAAGAAGCAGTTTTTCGCTTCATTTCACACTCTATGCGCGTCATTCACCTTACGTAATGTGTTGTTTAAATTAAGGAACTTGACAACGCCGGCGGCTCTATGCTTGTCGAGGCTCAATCTTAAGCGTACCGCCGCTAGACTACTGCCTTTAAGCTGATATCAAGTGTTAGTACGTTGAGTCTTTCCATATGGTTTGGTGCATAATTGGTACAGAACCGTGAATATGAATATTCTACCAGTTCAGTTCTGCTCGAAGAAGTTGGTTGACCTTCTTTTCAATTAATTTCATTGACTGGTTTATGTCAAGGTTTGGAAAATGTGAAGGAAGATAACATGGTGTTTATTCTCGCGTGAAAACAAGAACGCTTGTGGTGTGCAAGAGTTATTTTATCAGACAGATGTTAATGTACAGCTCGAGGGTGTTACGCTTATGTAAACTTGTAAAGAAAGCACTAAAAATTTTCAATATAAATTTATGCTAGACTGATGTGGATTCAGATACGGCAGGCGATATTTGTTGGAGTTTTATAGTGCAAATAAATGAACGACAATTACTTTGAAAGATGAAATCTATCGACCGCGCGCGTAAGATTTTGATTTATATGACAATTGCCAGTATGTTATTTTACAGTTTTGTTTTCAATAATTATCTTTCTAATGAACTCAAGTTGAAATTCATGAAGTGTATTGCTCTCATGTGACAATGTATGATGAGGAGTCAACGCTTAACTTCAAAATAGACTCATAGTTTTTCGATTTAGCACCCTTTTTGTATGATACCGAGAACGCACCTTTGTTATGATATTACTAGAGCAGTGCTTTGACGTACAGTCAGTGATGAAGTAAATATTTGCCTGCTGAAGACAAATTTTTCTTTGTAAGCCCCGAAGATCATGCCTTTACGTATCCAATTCTTTTTTTTTTGCTATTTTGATAATGTAACAGGATTTGGTAAGTATCGTGTTTGTTGTTGTTTCCTGTGAGTTAGTCCAGCAAAAAATTATTTACTGAAACCAAAGCAGACGTTAGAAGAGGCTCATTATTATAGTAGGTTGATGGGCTTGCCGCGTGAGCTATCCGATTTCTTTTACTTGAGTGTCATTATAAATACAGAGAAAATTGGAAATCGCGCTGATAGTTTGCTTAGTGGTTTTGTAATTTCCAGCTACCTGTAGAAGTAGAACAGTCGCGTTTTGTTTCTCGCAGATAAGTAATCTATATGTTGCTGTTCCGGAGATTTAATCCAGTGGTGTAATACTTTTTGGATTTATACGAACAAGACAGGCAGATTTTGTTCCAGTATGCTATTATTTCATTCGCAACAGAATATCGTATCCGCGGGCGTTTAATTCTGCTTTCTCATACGCTGTTGTTTGCTGGCAATAAAGGTTTTCCTCTCCATTATCTTTTGTAATTAGATTGGGTAATAAGGTATTTGTAATGAAGTTTTTTCCAATTAAGGTTTAGAGGTCGTACTAAACTGAATCGATATTACTGGTTTGCAATTGCACTCTTAAGTTAATTGATACCTTCGAGTGCTAAGGTAAATGGTTGTTATACATTCCGGTAATTCATGTTTATGAGCTTATAGGCTCAATAGTGAATGATGAAATGTAACTAGTTAATGGCTTCAATAAAGTACAGTATTGTGTTTATTTGTATAACCGCATGGTCTTAAAAATAGTGATTCCATAGTGCTTGAATTCTTCTTTATCATTTTCCTCAGACAACGATTCTATCAAGTCTAGGGTAGTTTCACTCAAAGAAAATTTGTTCGTTGTTCTCTCAGGTAAACTTTGTTTCTAACAAATTTCATGGTTCGCGTGCAGCGTTGTATTAATAAATCAGCGTCGCCCAACTTTTAACAAGACGGCGTGGGCCAATTTTAACTTGATACTCATTTACACCTGCCACAATAGAGTTAGCCTGCGTGAAATGCATACGCGCAGTATTATTCTGTAAGGGAAATTCTTGATCAGTGGTTTTCAATCTTTTCGGTCAAGTAATATATCAGTATTTCAACAGTTTCAATCAACCAACCTGTGACCTCAATGCCCCTGAAAGGCTGAAATTTTGTGAGGAATTCCCCCGGTTCTTGAGCCTGGGAGGCTGATAGTGATTTAGATGGATATAGATAGAGCGACCCAACCTTGTCCAGAGTTGCTTTTAAATGAATAGCTCTTACAGACATATATCCAAAATTCGTATTTTTAGTTTTAAGCGTCATTAGGGCGGTCCCATGTAGGATTATGTAATTAGATTAAACTTTTCCATAACAGATTACTTTTGTGTTATAGCAATATAGGCATTCTATTCCAGTGAAGAAAATCTCATAGTAAAGGACATAGTTTACATACGTTTGATATTTTTGTATGGAATTCGTTACAAGGAATCATCAAGGAATATAAACCGATGCTTGTGAAGGAGATATCTGGAACGGAGTTGGCGAACGAGCGAATGAAAGCGTTACACGTCAAAGTCATAAAGTTGTTCTGCTGTAGCTGATTTTGTATATGAAGGACTGTTTTGGTGAGTTGAATTGAACAATCCTTACAGTTTATCTATATTGCATTTAGCTTCGTACCTTTGCATGTTTAAGTTTGTTTATATCGTCCATGAATCTTTTTCATCTTGCGATTATGCATAGTGAAATGTATGCTTTAAAGGAGATATATTTGACTTATGAACCTTCATCTTTCCATTATTTTGATCAGTCTTTGGTCTGGAGGCGGGTCTACGGGTCTTGGTGTTCTCAAATGCACGTCTTCTCGATTTTTGCTAGTTCGTCATTTCCCCCGAATTTATATAATTCGATATAATGTTTTTCTCATAAGATTATCTGTCGTGAAGTGAAAGCAACTCATAGTTGTCATTCCAAATTCTTCGCATCGTATATTATTGATAAGTATTCTACTGTACAATTTTCATATAATTATCTTATTCCTGAAAATTTTAAAGTGCTTTTCAGTGAAATTTATAAAAGTTGCCCTTAGGTTTAACTATCAGTCAAATATAATTGCAATTTCGAATGAAAAAACTTACTGTTACAGCGAATTCGGGGTCTATTGTTGTGATTCAATAAGAAAATATTGTTTAAAGTCATCTCTGTAAGCCTCTGTAAAGCGTAATTGCATGCAAATGCATCCAACATTGTATTTGATCTTCTTGATTATGTCTGTTTAGCCATGCTAGAGGGATAGACACAGTGCTTCCAAACGTAATGACTAAAATATCCTTCAAATTTTTTAATAATTTAAGGAGAGTTTTTATATTCTTCCGCGTGCTACGCTAATTGCTACCTGTTTCACGATAATTGCTCGGTGTTTTTCGTCATACCTATGGCATGAACAACCCACTCTAATCAGGCTTTGAAGCTCAGCACACGGATGCCATGCCATACGTTCTCATTTTCCCAAATATGTATTTTTTTAGTCTCGAAATATCAGTCCGGTAATTTTTTTCTAACTTCTCGATTTTGGCTAGACATGAAATTGTAATGGCGAGAGACAGAGGGGATACAGCACCTTTCCGTGTTTGGTGGGTAGTATTGCTATTCAAACATTAATTATAACTGGATGCTTCAAGGTTGTATTGTACCGAAGCGCATATCGGGAAGCGGGAGGATGTCAATGTCCATTCGATCAGCATTAATTTTATATTTAAGGAGCAATTCTTGCATAGTCTGGGTTTATTACTGTTATTTTAATTCAATTTAATTTAATTTAATTCTGTAATTCAATTGTTATTTCAGATGTAATGACAAGAATTCACTACAATAATATGGTGATTTTAGTGCTTCTTTTCTCGACATTCTTCGTATTCGGGGAGCTTCTGGTCCAGACAACGATTGCCAGTGATGGACCGTTGGAGGAAGCGAGTGCTCATATCCTTGGAAGACACATCGACTGGTTGATGAACGAGACCTTGGGGGTTGAAAAAATGCAGGTTGTAGCCGTTATTGCGCTGTTTGGAAATATATTATCCACCGCCGACATCAGTATTTTTTATACCCAGTTTATATAGAACCTGACAGTATACCACCAGTTCAACGACCTATTTACACTAAATATTGTCATTTTAGCTGATTACATAACAATTTTTTTTTGATGTCTTTAGAAACGAATCGACGTTCTTACTTTCACAAGGAAGAGATTCAACGGCACTGCACTTGTGAAAGAAGTAAGTTAAAATATGCAGAAATCAGTACTTTTTTTGGTCGCTAGGAGCAGTTAGAATTACAGGTAGGATGTATCCGAACCTTCGTGCAAAATTTGGTAAATATCCATTAAGAAATAACGACGTTTCAATACAAACATACATACTTGGTATTTAGATAAGTCATATAGATACTAACCGAAAGTCTAGGCCAGACAAGGCATGTCGCTTTCTTGAGGTCTAGGCTGGAAGTAAAGTTCGATACTATATTTAAACTGGAAAACTGCTAACCATACTTCATGAACTAAAATACAGATCCTTATCTATAATTGCTGACGATTATATAATTAATTAAATTAGTCTTGTCAGATTTGGGACTTTCACTGAAATAATTTCCCTGGCTTCCCCTACTGTATTGTTGTACATCAATAATTAAAATTTTGTTACTAAGTTGAACGAATTTTGAATCCACGTCAGGAAACAAATTGGAGTCGTGACCAGCGAGGCTGAATACGGCGGCTACGCGATATCACAAAATCTTCGTCACGAGTTTTTCGCTTTTTAATGCCAATCTACTCTCGTGTATGTAACTGTGGTTGCTGAGTTCTATTTTTATCGCGGTAACAGCGCAATATTTATTATGTGTACATGAGAAACTATATGATAGATGCAGTTTAATGAAACCTGAGTCTGATAAAAGGCGCCCTTTTTACGTATACCCATCCTTGACCTATTGCCCTTTCCACGTTTACCCATCCCTGACCTATTGACCTACATATGCATTGCAACTGGAATGGACACAGATGTTGAAAAAAAAGAACAAGTTAGATACCCGAAGATCGGATAATCGTGGTTCCAATATTATCTTTTATATACTCCAGGATGTCTATATTTTTGCAGATTAAATTTTCGTGCTTGCATTTACTAACCTCTATGGCAAGAAAGAAATAACATTACACCGTAATACTTGAAGCGATATACATTGTTACTGAAGTCTTGTTTCTTTGTCAAGCTTGCAGATATAATCTCGAAGAAAATCAATGAACACATCGCTAGTCTGAATCGCACCAAAATGATGTTGCAGGAAGAGGTGAATTCAATGAGAAATAAACCGTCAGAAACATCTCTTTGGGCTTCGTGCTGTAATTACGACGAATCCAAGACAACTTATGACAAGGGATTCAAAACCAAGGTGATTGATTGTAAACGCAGTAAAACATAGAAAAGCTTTTATCCGTAGGCCGAAACTATTCGTATGATATATAACGTAAGACGGATAAATTATAATCCCAAACCGAAAATGCTTTTATTATGTAATTAAATTGAATTACTGTGCTGTTTTCCTTTTAAATCCGCCCTGTGAAGATCTTTGTTTTCGTTTGCCATTTTGCTAAAAGATTGACACAAGCAATTTGTCTGGTATTTTTAATTTTGGCCACTCACGAATATAAACAAATTAGACCGTAAGCAAACAACCTCGAAAATGTTTATAATTTACGAATTTTTAAATTAATTTCGTTTCACAGTAAGCTGCCCAGTTATCGACTTGAAGCATTTGCCTGAACAAGCCTTTGTTTCATTGTCTTACGAAATATTTATTTACTTTCACATAGATTGATGATAGCAGCATGTGCGAACTTGTTTCGGAAACTACGCCGCGGAAGTACTACTCGGTACCGCACACTGTATTCGAACTAATGCAAGAAAATCGCCGCAATATTCCTTCTATGAAATGGCAGTACATTGGTACGGATCAAGGAGTTTTCTTCGGCTATCCGGCTCATCGACGTCCCAGTCTCTGTGCAGGAACTCACTATGATCCGAGATATAGGTAATATAAGTTGAAAGGACGATACTAGTGTTGTGTTCTAACGATCTTTCATCGAAATTCGTATGCGTATTTAAGTTACCGAATTTAATTTAATTTTACCGAAACTCTTCAATGTAAGAAAGAAGGAAATTCATGGTACTGAGATTTAAGGGCTGCTAGATCAATGCCAAAGGCAAACTACTGCAAACTTCCATGCAACCTCATAACTACTAAATATGTATTTATTTGGATCTCAGACCTTGGTTTGTTGAAACAGCAAGTCCAGATGAGAAGCATGTGATTATAGTACTGGACTCCTCCAACTCGATGGCACGAACCCACAACAGCAAGCGACTAATTGACGTCGCGAAGGATGCAGTAATATCCGTGCTGGAGACACTAACACCGAAGGACAAGGTCGGTTTGTTTGTTTTTTGTTATCAATTAGCCTACAATTAATTAATGCAGCCTATAAGATAATAAAAATATCAATTCATCTGAACCACACAGAACAAACACATATATACCATTTTTTTATATATTATTATAATATTATTTGTCATCAGATAGCGCTTGTGGTTTTCAATGACACTGCTTTTTTGCCGAGCAACTGTTTCAGCAAACAGTTGGCATTTGCGGATAAGTGGAATATAAGGACGCTGAAGGAGAGCTTTCTGAATCGACTGGAGCCAAACGGTACTGAATTGATTTTTGAATTCTTTCAAAAATCACTAATTTTAGCAACATAATATACTAGAAAAAAATCCACCTTAGGCACAGTCAGATTGCAATATTGCAATCCCGTGATCTGGATTGCCTTTGTTGTATCTTACAGAACAGCTTTTTATTTTATCCAGGTCAATCGAAATACGTTGAAGCCTTCCGAGCAGCATTCGGTCTGTTGGCCTCGAGTTGGGCGAACGAGGAAAAAATCAGAAAATGTGGGAAATCATTTTAGAATTATATCTTTCAAATTCATCATCTTTGAAACATTTAGGTTATCTTCTCTTGATTTACTTCAATAGACCGTCCTAGAGCGAACAAAAAATTCAAATGCGTAATTCTATTCATATCCGACGGTGACGCTACGGAAATTCATCGAAACAAAGTGGACGACATTTATCGAGTTATACGGGAAGGAAACAGGAATATCACGAACATAGTTAAGATATTCACATACGGACTTGGACGAAATAGTGAGTAATCTGACGTCATACGCCTAATAGTTACGTATACGTGCCGGCCTTGGCCAGGCAGTTATTTTTAATTTCCTTTGATAGAGGGAAAATTACCTGGCAATTTTACGCATATTGCGCATAAGTACTACCTGCAATTACTGAGTACGAGTTTACAGAAATTAATTTGCAGGTAATATTACACTGTTGGAAAAGATCGCCAAGCAAGATTTTGATGCAGAGCTCGGTATTGATACAGTTAAAGAAGTATATGGTCAAAAGCTGCAAAATATCTCGCAAGGTTAGATACTTTTTGTTTTCCAACCTCCAGGAAAAACAGTTGGACTAAAAATTCGAAATAAACCTCAAGAGTCTGCGGCGCCTAGAGCATGTGCCATACCTACTATTACTATGTCGCACCCAATGAAATCCCACCTTGAAACCCTTCAGGTTGGGAACCCCTGCTCTACAACATTGCATATTTGAAAACTTGTTGGCTAGTTATTGCTTATCCTAGTTAAGTAATATTTCTGGATCGTGTTACAGGTATCGCGTATAGAATAGAAGAACCATCTCATCTTCGGGACAAAATATCTTTCTTTTACGAGAATCTCATAACATATGAGGAAGGAGATAAGCCTTCGTTTTCTGTTCCTTACGTCGACCAAGGAGGACTAGGTATTCCGCTTCCTTCCTGCATTGAAATTATATTGATGCTACGATGACACACTCTAAAAACTAATGTAGGCTAGAAAATATGTTAATTCGCGATAAAATATATTTTTAGGCTTGATTTTCACTGCTGGTCTTGGAGTGTACGGTAGAATTAGAGATCGTAAATTTCTTGTCGGAGTAGCTGCCGTTGATATTTCAATAACTGACTTGTTACAAGACGTGATCAAGCTGAAGAACGATGATCGATCCTACGTTTTTGTTATAGGTTTGTAAAATTACGTACTCCTATACACCAGTTCATCTGCTTGTAACTAATTTGTTGATCTCCTTCTACAGATGGTTCTGGCAGAGTGCTTGTTCATCCTCTGATGCCCACACCCGAGGATGTGGCTGACGCTCCTTCCTTTATCAGAATAGAAGCAATGGAACGCGATCCTGAACTGAAAGACGTTATTAAGTCGATGATGAACGGCCAAAGCGGCCAGAAAACGCTATTCTCAACTAGAGTAGCGCCTGCTGGCGACTGCAACACTGTTTTCATGGTGTGTTACAGCTTGAGAAATATATATTTTGGGGGATATTTTCAAATCAATAGATATAGATTATAGAGTAATACACCGTTTATGTCACCAGGCTTTCAAAGATTATTTCGGGATTATATAAATTTATTTCGCATTGGTATTGCTTACAACGAACAGTCTCGAAACAATATCGTCTGATATCGAATTCTAAAATCCATTGCTTGGTTTGTTGAACCGTACCCTATTTTAGATACAAAATACACACATTATACAGCTGGCCAGCGCTACACCTTTTCTGACGATCTTATAACTTTCAGGTGAACCAGACCTATCATTGGCATCCCATAGTCAACACAAATTTCTCTCTGTGTTTTGTGGAAGAAAAAACAGATTACGAAGTTATTCTACCGCCTGAAAAATCCTTGATCGGATGCAAAGATGAGCAAGGAAAACCATTGTACATTATTCAGTGCAAAAATATAACCAAGTCTAAGTTTCACTATCACAGACTAGATCTGAGTGAATCGAGCAATGTTTGCCGCCATTTTTATCAGGTGCCAATTAATAGAATTTTTGGTTATGTTATCCAGAAGTGTGAACTTTATATATTCTTTTCGACGTCTGAATAACCGATATATATATGTCAATGAATGGTATAGATATCTACAGTCGAGTCGAGTGTTGTGAAGCTGGCTCCACAATGTTTTCGAGACACTTCGGCTTACGAACAAACAATCGAAACGAAAAGCATAGTCGATGACTATGAACGACTGTTCAACTCGCTCTATACAGCTGATTCCATAGAAAGCGCGTCCGCTGCATTGCATAGAGGAGGCTCTTGGTGTGGTTAGTAGACAATATGATCTTGATAGTTTTTTTATAATGAACTTAGATATTCTTCACAATATTGTAATAATTCCCATTGCAGATATAATACGTGATGACGCCATATCTGACGTAGTATGGACGGCGTACGCAGACTCACTTTGGCTTGGAAAATCCGAATCGAATAGTCATGTGGTCAGACGATATATCGGTACAAGGACGGGCATAATTCGTCTTTATCCCGGGACAAATCTGTCGTCTTCTTATGACCCAATTAAACGAGATTGGTAATGTACTTAATCAATCTAATGATAACTAGGAAAATGTTTCATTCTAAGTGATTGAATTGAATAAAACTGTTGATTGAAATACTGTATTTATAGGTATGAGCTGGCGTTAGCTTTCCCAGGATTACGAACTTTCTCGCCCCCGTACAAGGATGCTGCTGGCGCTGGGAATGTAATAACGATCAGTCATACAGTTTCCACTCCAAAACTTGACAAAAGTCTCGAAGTATGAGTATAGATGACTTTAATAATCAAATATTCAATAATATAAAATATAATAATTATTGATTCAATTCTTATTATCAATAATTATCCTATTTAACTTGTAATCATGTTTTTTCCTTTGCAGAATGAAGGCGTTTCCGAGGACAAAGTGATAGCGGTAATGGGCTTGGATTTATCCTTGAATTCTTTCTACGCGCAGTTGCTAGAGATATACCCAAAGTGTGATAAAGAGTAAGTAGTGTTTGTTCTGAATAATCAAAGGAGCTGAATATTCGGGATAAAGTTTTATAAAATATTATAATCCCATTTATAGATGGTCCTGTCTGCTGATGGACATTCGGGGATATTTGGTGCTGCACAAAGATTATACGAAGTCTGACACACCTGAACGGAGGCATATTGTTGGTGAGACCTTAAAAAAAATCTGTTGCTTTTCAAACTATATTTTCATGTTCGTACGTGTTGATCCGGACTCTGACTATTTTTTACTGCACTCATAGTAATCCCGTAGGGCTATACGTTTAATTACTCTACATCAATTACTGATTTGCCATGTTTAGGACAAGAAGGACAACTATCTAGGATATTACTAGACTCTGGACTAATGTTCCGAGCCAGATGTCTGGAACTGGAGTCAACCAAATATAAAGTTTCATATGTACTTCACAACAATGCATTCCTCAACACTATGCGCCACAGGTTATAATCGTTCAATCTATTGATCTAATTTCCAAGTGCAGTAGAAATTTTCTGAACCTGATAACTTACTCCTTCAGTGATGTTTGCAAAAGATATTACTTGGAAGCAGTACCGAATAGTAACCTGTTTTTCGTTGCCATGGAGAAACATGACACTTGTTATCGCTTCGAATGCAGAAAAAATGGGAAGGTATGTACTGCCATACGAAGGCATACTGCCCGATACTGAGTTCATACTTATCTTTTTTTGGAGTTGAATGGAGAGGAAGCTTTTCTTCTGTACTCTCCCACAATCTTAGAACATACCAGATCTTACTGGGACATTTTTAGCACAACTCGAGGAGTTTCCGACTTATTCTTATGGATGAGACTAGTCTTCTTTATTCTCGAATAAAAATTTCTATTTTTCCCAAAATATTAGCAGATATTTCATAAGTATATTTTACTCCTGAAAAGATAACGTTTCGTTCTTAAAGAGAACGCCCGGTAACGTTACAGATTGAGAATTTATGTACTTTAATTTTATATATGCATTACTTCCGTCACCATCAGGCTTGTTATCAACATTTCGAGTGTTTGACACACGACAACTGGTCTACTAAAACGTGCGAATGCCCTTGTCGCACCGATCTAATCATTGATACCTGTAACAGCTACGTCGATGTGAGTGATTTACCTTCACAAAAATTTCTCCGCTATATAATTACAGTTAACTAAATGCCTGCTGCCTTTAGGCTCGTATCGAGATCACTCCGTGCTATCCTTTGCGCATACAAGGAGAAGTTACAAAATCCGACTGCATACCGACCTACCTCCCGCCTTGCGACAATCCACGATGCGACAAACAAGTACTATTTCATACCTTTCACACCATTATATTTAAATTCTACAGTTGATTAGAGTATCTTAAATTGTTATTACCTTTATGTATGTTTGGGTAGACTATTCACATCAACTGTTCCAGCATAGTTGGATGCACTTGGTGCCAAAAAAGTGAAACCGGGGCCAATCTGATGGAGCCTTATTGTGCGGACACGGATCAGTGTTATAATGGTTTTGAAAAACAAAGACTGCCAGGTTTCAGTGAGTAAAAGTCCTTAATTAATAGCTACGTGGGATATTGGATGTGTATATTTTATTAAAATGATCAGAGCATGTAAAAATAGAACTCGGCCTGCTGGATTATTTGAAAATACTTTGAATTTCCAGGTACTGAGTGGAGAGCATGTGCAATTGGTAAAGAAGAAGACAACACTGTTATTTTGATAGCCGCGTTATGTTGTGCAGCGATTCTCTTGTTGCTTATCGCACTCATCGTCGCTTGTTACTATATTCGTAAAAAAGCTACCTGGAAGAAAAGCAATAGTTCCACTAATCAGTCAATAGGTAAAAAGATATTATGATTTTCCCCTTACCAATGACAATCTTAACTTTGATATGTCTTGGCTGGCAGAATACAATGCTGTTGCTACAATAGCTGCCGCACTTGGAGCTCACGAACAGGGAAGGAAACCCTCTGGAGTAGGTATTACTCCAGCCGTCTCCAATAACAGCAGCTCTCATAATTCTGGTAGTTCGTCTGGCGGGCGTCATAGCAGTACATCATCCAAGCCAACCAATGACCACCGCCAGCGGGCACCGACTTCGCCACAAGTGGTAAACTTTATGTCATGCCATTATTTTAATTCATTTTTTATCAAAAGATCTTTCATGGATGTTTCTCCTTTCAGGTGTTATCAATTGTGGATAGTGACGGGGCAGAAATAGCCCGCAGCCTGCCAAGGCCTGTGCAGATAGTCCGCGGAAATCAAGGGCCTTCATCTCCACCAAACATAGGTTCAAGATCAACTGTTTCAACATCGGAAACAGACAAACAAATAAGGTCGAATTCGACGGCTAGCATTGTACTTGGATCAGCAGGTTAGTAAAACCAGCATGTTTAAGGTGGTAGCTGTCGCGACAGGTGTATTATCCCGCATCTATTTCTATTGACGTTAATATGGAACCTATATTGACAGCTGGAGAGTCCTCGGGATTTGTTTCATCGAACAACAGTTCGAGCGTGACCAGCTCTTACTATCCTTTCGCGGGATACAGTCGCCAATCTAAGAAAAGGAATGGTGGAAACGGCAGCACTGTTGGATCAGCAGAAGTTATCATAAGGAAGAGAATCTTGTCAGCTGACAGGGACGCAGTTATTTCCGGTAATGAGGAGGAAACTAAATATATAAGTGCTCCATCTTCGGTCATCGATGGTGGTAATAATAGAGAGGTGGGGGAGGAAAAACGAAATCGTTCCTTCTCAGAAGAGAGAGGTCTAAAGAAAAAGAAGAAATCCAGGTTAGTGAGGTTATTTTTTAAATATGGAATATGCTTGAGAGTATCTTATATGATCTCTCTTGAGAAAGAGATATTTCAAATAATGCTCGTAGAAAAAAGCATTATGAGTGAGTGCATTAACTGATTGCTTGGCATCTAGTCCAAAAGTAGATACAGTATTGTGTAGATTTATGACATACATACATATTGGATTGGGGTTCAAATATTTCAAATATAGTTCAATATTTTATACCGCGTTATACTGTATACGACCAAAAATGAATTTTGTGAACCAGTATCCAGTAATAATTCTGTTCGATTAACGAAATTTCGATTTTTTGAGCGAGTTTCTTAGTATCACTCAATCGTATATTTAGGAAGAGTTCTACTGTAGTTTTAAAAGATTCTGATTGTGAATGTGCAATATTACAGGGAACGGTCTTCTGCTCTGACAGTTTGATATACCAGCTATAAAAGTGTCTTAGCACTATTGTTGCATGTTATTCAAAACCTTCTTTTCAGGAAGAAGAAAATGAGTGCTTACAATCTCTTATCGCTCATGAGAGGAAAGTCTCATACCCCACCGTCATCTGAAAATGACGCATCTGCCGGAAACACTTCCCTATCTAGAGCAAGAAACTCTGTCCCTTTATACAGTGATATGTTTGCAGAGCCGTCTATACAAGAGGGGGACATTCCTATCATACAGTCTGACCATTCCGACTCCGAAATAGACTATACTCACCCTACGTGTACTACATCTGACTACATTTCGGTGTGTGAGTCAGGTCGTATGAGCGTTTGTAGTTGGCTGACTACGCCACGACAGAGGCGTGGAATTTGGGGCAGTTTTGTAGATGGCCATGAACTTGCAGATCAAGATGACGCCGCAGTTCCTGACGTTGATCCGAAGGATGTTTTTTATGATAATAATGAAGACAATCCATTGTCCTTTTCCGTGCCTAACTTATCTGTCGATTTTCCTATGAGCGATTATTTTAAGTTGCCGTTACCGGGTCATTCCACATCACATGACTACGCAATGGATGAACCCGAAGCTAATCAAACTCAAACACAAAATTCCGAATCTACAGCTATTAAGCGAAAAGTTAGCAAGAAGCGATCGGAAAGTAAAGATAGGCGTTTGGACGATATTAACACTAATAATTTTATTGTTTATGTGTAAAAATCTTTTTTTCTATAAGGACTGTATTTATTTTAAGATATTTAGGTGAATTTCTTCCTTTAAAGTTTAAATCAACTTTGAAGCGATCCAGTATACGCGATGTGCAGTATTGGTTGAAAGATGCACTGATTTTCCAACTTTTTTTTGAAATAAAACTACGTAATTAATTTAATGAAATCTGCCTGTTAAATGAAATTTAAGATTGAGGTGGTGAAAATTTGGAAATCGCCACCCTACCTGTGACTCTGAGAACCATGGCTCTAAGTGAAACCTGGTTGTTGTGCTTTGAGAGATACATTTGCAAATATGAATATTTGAAAGATATGTCAAGTAGTTGAACCGTAGAGGTCAAACAGTGTGTACGTACTTTGAAAGCAGAGCAAATGTAGTATAGCTATCTGATATCAATACAGCCCAAGTAATTCAAGATTTACTATATCGGGCATAATTGGCATAGCGGCTAAATAGTGAGTGCTAGTTTAGGATTAGTGTTTTGGATGATGGGTAGTGTTAGAGTTAAGTTGCCCAGAACCTCAGCAAACCTAGTCTAATGTGACCGCGTTTCCGGAGCAACCATACTAGCACCCTGGGTTTCAGCATACCTTCTCATAAATAAAGAAGACACTGTGTGTGGATGTTCGTGTGCCCATATCTTCAAGGGCTCTTTACTAGGCAATCTGAAAACTTTCCCGGTGATCGGTTTCAGGCACGAATGTGCTATGGGCTACTCTTTTCTCAAATAGGGGTCCTAATTGGGGCTTCGGGCTTCGTTTTTGATTAATTTGGTAAAAATTCATTACATCGGTTACTGTAACATCACATACTCGATGAATTGGAGACTCGACAGGCCAGAAATATGCTTTATGACTTCACAAAGGCAATTGTTTTACTCTGTAACTGACTGAGTGAGTGAGTTAGAGTGAAAAACTTATCCCTTTTCTAGAGCAATGGGATCAGCAAAGGAAGGCCAAGATTTAGAACCTAGGCAAGCTATTTACCACTATTACTTTCAGGCTAACGGGATATAACTCATACAAATTCCCCATGAATATGAAGTAAGAAAGAAAGGCCGGGTCAAATAAACGCAAGCAGCTAGTAAAGGAAATAGAATTAAAGTAACAATTAACAACTGCGCCACGTATAATCCCTACATTAGTTCTTATTAATAGCACAAATTAGTAATAAATATACGAAAAATAATCATAACGCTAGAGTGTAAATATAAATTCAGATAATGTGCTTCTCTACGTTAAGTATTTGGTTGCTTATTACAGAAATAGCGCGGAACCAAAGCAATTAGTCTCGTGTGCAGGCTGGGCTGGTCCGATTCGAGGGTAAACTGGTGTAAACTAGTTGCTGCACCTTTGCTGCGCGCGCAGATACTTTTACGCGCCTTTTTGTAGATTTAGAATTTTCTAGAACATTTTCTCGACGAATATGACGCAATCCGATGACGTTTCGATCACGTGTTGTCTAAGATCGCAGCTACCGTCTGTCTTTTGCTCGTGGTCGTCGTGGAAGAAGCTGCGAATCCTGGGGCGCGTCCGCAAAGACAGCACAGCTTGTCTGAGACCCCTAAAACGTTTAAATGTCATCTACTGAGTGCCGACTATCGTATTATACGAATTATAATACCGAGAACAACGCTGCGATGATAAAAAACTAAAAGTCGATGCGCATCTTCCAAATACAGCAACTCAGTCAAAATCCAAGATGGCGGGAACAGGCAATTGCTTCTTCGTGAACAGGGCGACGGTGAGATTTGAAGTTTTTCACCACTTTATAACTATTTTAGATTCTGAACAGTATCAAAACCTAATTTAGTTCGTATTGGCGTCCTCTTGGTGATTTGCATGCACTTAATCTGCATCTTAACGATGACAGTAGCACGTTTCTGCTATTTTTCATACATATCTTTGGTTAAACCTTCCGCCCACGTATAAGATAATTTTTACCGAACTTGTAATACTGTACAGTGGATTGCACTTTTCATAGAATAAAACATAATCCCTTGATAGCTTTGACACAATTGTTACACAACAGGTTAATGACTGTTGGATAATCCCAGTTTGAAAACGCTCAATTTGAGGAAAAATCATTGGAAAATGGAATACTTAATATGAAAAAGACAGATTTATTGAGCGGCTTTTGGATTTTTTAACTGGTCCCAAGGCAATTGGGTTTTATATGCGGTGGGATTCATTTTCAATGGATTCTACTGGAATACCTAATCGCAGAAAAAAAAGTTTCCTTGATTATTACCTGAATTTAAATTACATTCAACGGGGACTACAGTGGTTTAAAGTGTTCATTGTAAGCTGAACAGCGTTGGCCACAAATTATTCCATCTTCGAGCTCAAAATTAGTCACCAAATGTTTGATGTAAATAATTTGTTCACCATTAATTTAGCATATATTAGGTCTTCCATAACATAGCATGATGCTTTAACTAAGCCACAAATTCAGAGTTCATTCTTTAAGTTGTACCCTTCCGAGTTGTCAAGTCACCACATGTGTTTATATCAGGGACTACTTATACAATATAACGCCTAGTACATGTCATTCATATGTACATAATTTACTGAAATCCAAAATTTTTCATTTCACAATGGTTGTAGGTGAAAACAAATATAATTACTGGGCATCTTTCTAGTTATTTTTGTCGAATCATCCCCCCTTATCCAAGTAATCGACCATGAGGTTGCAGAACATTTATTTCTATGAATCTCTATTTGAAGGTTCGAAACTTAAGCAACTGAATTAAACAGAATCCCTAACATCCACTTGACAAAAATTCGCTTCGTTCCTGCACTGGTGGGTTATATTTCTTGAGCAAGAGGCTTGGGTACGAGTAGCACAAACCGTGTTTACAAACCAAAGAAAATTTGAGCCATTGGAATTTAATTTTTGTGATTTTATTTCCACTATGATATCTTAAGTTGTATGTCGTGGTTGACACCACCTAGTGGAAAATATTACAGATATGAAATCATGATTTAATAAATTTATTGTTTTATTTAGGTATCCTCATTTCTAAGCGCCCTCTAGCGTGAAGTGGCCATTCCCTAGTTCTGACGTCGATCTTCCGATACATGGCCTAGCTGCCCTAGCAGTTCGTTCGGTTCGGCCTACCAAACGCGTTCGTTCGATTCTCATTCATGAGGTGGAGCCCTAGCATTCTGGTTCACATGGGATGACGGTAGAGTGGTAGAGGAGTCCAATCGCGAGACGAGGAGACGCAAACCCTAAGTACTAGTTAATTCGTAGGCTAAATATTAGGTTTCGGGAGAACTATTGAAAAACTTGCCGGCAATTAAGTTTTTCAACGATTTTCCTGATAGTAGCGCCCGCTTTTAGCCCATAAATTGCTTTTTGTGAACGTGTCCCAAATTAAGTGCCCCCTTTGAGGTTTTGTAATGGACAAATCAAGTACCTTTTCTATTTTTTTCAATGACGAGAGCCAAATTAAACGCGAGGGATAAATAATATTTCCTACACGTTCTATTATATTTTTTTGATCGGACGAGAGCCAAATAATGTTTTATGGTAAATCGAATATATAGGGAATGGGCAATTAACACAGCCAGTTATATAGGCCAGTATTGTTTCTGGTCCATGAGGCTAACTTATGGACACGCTACAGGGCGATGAGCCACTTTAATTGTGGTATGAATTGAGTGGATGAACCACAACCTAAATATGGCCATGGCAAATCATTGATTGATTGATTTTGAGGAGACTAAATGATATCGGAAGCGAGCCACAGTACATCTGGTATTAGGTGATTCTGTTGGGGATAATTAATTCACCATTTCTCTTGGCCTTGTCTAAGCCAAGAGAAAATGTTTATCAGTGATGCTAGGTATGTGTTATGGCTTGGATAATGGCATTCCCCACATTTGCGAGGTATACTGGAGGCAGATCTAATTATTTCCCTACTCTGGGCTTAGCTGGCAAGACTGGAGTAGCGCTATGTAGAATAATAATCCTAATAAAACCTGATTCAATTTAACTAATAAGCTAGTATCTGGATACCAGACTTTATCAGCCCAGAACATTGTAAAAATTCTTATAAATAAGATCTACTGTGGCAATGTAAATTTAATTGGGTTTTCATACAAAATATTAAAATTAAATTGCTAAAAAATTTGCTCTTAAAAATTAGTAATGGAAATAATATTTGATACAATGCTTATTGTAACAATATTTTTTTTTCGTGGGACCGGTCTGCCTTTGGTATATTCTCATTTTAGACGGATACCCCAGCGTAATAGGTGACTGCTCTTTTTTCATGCAACAGCCAGCACTCTAGTGTGGGAGTAAGTTTTCCCGAAGTTGTTTTTTATTCCTACTATATTTTTAGTCCGTTGGGGTATTCCTTCCAGGTAGCATTCTGATATACAGGAGATTCAAGTGATACAAGTACAGGTTTGATAACATATATTTTTATAGAGTGTTGCGTGTTTTTCTCGACGGTCCGTAATACTAGATTAAATGCTAATTAGATGTCGCTGTCCCCCCTGACCAACTGTCGGTCGCGTAGGTCAAATGAATTTTCTATAGGGTTCGCGGCGCTAGGATGAACAAAATTAGATTATTAGATATATAGGAAAAGCCAATGGCTACATTGAAGGTTATATCTAGAGAAGAAAATTTAGACTCTTAGACGAGATGTGCATTTACTAGTAACTTGAACTTGATTATAATATGAGTTAACTTAGCTACTACTCGTGTGGTTTTGCCTGTGCTAAGTACACAAACTAAAGTTATCAGTGATATTATTCACCTGTATATATCATCTTGTGATAAATCACAGGAATTTCCCCACTGCTGTTGCTTTTATGCAACCCTCCCCTCCGTGACTTTAGATAGCTTGATTCACGGAACATCTCTGGTCTGAAATTACTGTAAAACTCGTGGATTTAATCTGTGATAAATCACAGGAAATGTAGCTCTACAAGTGTACATTTAGCTTGCAGAAGTGCTGTAGTTGTCTGAGTGGATCTCACTAAGAATACTGTGTACCTTATCTGCGTTAAATTACCTTGGAATGTACCAAGGATTCTGCAATGAGTTCCCGAACCGAAACAGTCCCCTGCTTAGTATCTATTCTAAATACTTCTAATTTTCCTGACATACAAAAGTACATAGTACACATGCTACATACAGACAGTCATGTATCGTTAGACAAAATCTTGAAAAAATTCAAGATAAGTCGGAATCAAAGTTAACATAGGTCAGATACCAGATTAGTTGGAAGATATCACAACGTTATTAAGGAGCCAAGGTTCCAAGGTATTCAGAATTCAAACATTTTTTAAGAAAGAAACTTTGCTGTTGCCTGATAAGGCACAGCATGATTTCTCCATCCTTTGAACTATCCTTTCACTGTTCTTTTGCAGGTTTTCGGAGAATTTCTTGCGGCTTATAGCCATTCTCCATTTGTACTCTTCTATTTTTCATATTTTCCTCTCCATACCACACATAAACATTCACAGAAACGAGTTGACTTGAATACGTGGCTAATTTTATTAGCCACGTATTCAGTCGAAAGTAACAAACAGGGCTACCATTCAACCGTTTTATATCCTCCATGATTCATTTTCGTGGGAAGGATTGGATGACTGGTTGTTGTAATGGTATGACTGTTTTGAGGTTACCAGGTTCTGCTATTTCAATAGAAGTTATAACACAAATACAGAGATGCAATATACAGTCCAAGAGGCCTCGAGAGGTACAGGTTACAATTGAGATAACATATAGAGAATAGTCGAGAGTAATAGATTATAGATAGAACTGGAAAGCTGCAGTCGGATACAGTCGATGTGTGTCACGCTTAAATTCGTTTGCAATGCATTGTAGTAAGTATATTCAAATTCAAGATTCAAATCCTTATTTATTACAACATACTAACAGTCTATATTTTGGTTTTCAGACACTACATCACATTGAAGCTAATTTATTTATAAAAAACATTGAAGATGTTGAACCTGGACTATAACCCTTAACCCTTATGAATTTTCATAATAAACATCCTTCGATATATCTACCAATTTGACCATCAATATCATTGTCATGAATTCCCCAAATCCCACCCCTTCTGCTGGAATAGTAAGTATCCACTCATCATGAGTTGGTGTAAGTATTAACCTCACTTATTTTCATACAACAGCACTTCATACAGAGCACTAAGTACTAATGTTATTTGGGTCCCCACATCATCAGACTTCATTCTTACAACCGATCCCATTTTGTAAGTTCTAACACTTTCTTCCAGTCCCCCAACATCATGCAAAGCTGATCCGATGCAAGTTGCAGTGTATTTGCGCAACATACTGACTATCTTCTTTTATATTTGCAGGTTTGCAGACTTCTAATCTTTCGCCTGAGATCCCTCTTTGTAAGTAATATTTCTTTCCAGATTCCCCCACCATGTGGATGTAAGTAACCCATGTGTAAGTGCTTACCTACTAACAATCTTTTCAGGAAGGTTGCCCTAATGTGTAAGTATGAACAATATTACATGTCCTCACATCCCCACTACTTCTTCCAGGTCCCCCGTCATCACGCAAAGCTGAACTATTGTAAGTAACCCCAATCTAATTACACAACATTAATCTTTTTCTAAATATTTGCAAGTCTTCACATCACCAGAGACTTGAATCTTGCAGCGTAGCTCCCCTTCGTGAGTTATAATCCTTTCAGGTTCCTCTCATGTGAAGCTGAGCCACTAAGTTACCCTAGTGTAAGTGCGCAACCTACTAAAAACATGTTTTTTCAGATTGGTGGGACCCGTCTTAAGTCCTTTAAATTTTTTTCAGGTCCCATTGATGAATCCACATTCAGGGGTGGCCCTGTAAGTACTTACCTATTCCTTTCAGTTCAATCAAGGCTCTAGTCAGTCATGGGAGACTAACCTTTTTTTAACCCCACCCATTAGATCTAGCTGTCCCATCAGATTCAATTTTGTGAGTAATAATGCTTCCTTTCACTCCCTCTTCA
>QXVX01003584.1:0-15727 GCA_013436065.1 Halocynthia aurantium
TTTGCTATGGGAGGAATTTAGGAGGAAGTCAGGAGAAGAACGACGTATATCTGTATCTGTTTATATATAAAAAATGAAATGAAATACCAATATATATTACTATGAGATCACGAATTAAGATTTTCAAAGTTCCATAAAGGAGGACATTGGATGGTATACAGGGTCATAGGTATTAATTCATATACAGTATATGTTCAATACAAATGTCTGAATATTACTAGATGATAATCAGAATGGGAGAGTAATGAAGGAAATCTAGCATCGCAAGGGACGAAATGTGACAATGAAATATGAAAAACACTAATCCACACATTATACCTCAATGCCCCAATGAGAAATTCAACATTTACCAAAACCATATAGAACGACTGCAATACCAATCAGAAGGATTGAGGTGAATCAACTTTAAAGGTAAATTATGGAATGAAAACTAATGAATGAATCATCAATATGAATCATTTAACTATCTAACACTATCTATAATGAAATTCTGGGAAGTCTAGAGAAAACTGGCACTGGCTTCCTTCTACATAGCACATGCTAAGGTGTTGCTATAGCTATATCACGTATTCCTTTTTCTCAAGTACCGTACAAGCTTCTAATGTTCTTCTAAATATTCTCTGTACATATATATATATATATATAGTATAACCATAATAGATAACACGGTGACACAGCTTATACTTAAAATTTAATAAACATATTACCAAAATATAAATATGATATCATGACGGTGACATACGCATTATGACTGCTGCTATTTCTTCTGTTTAGTCATAGCTTTTTCTGCTGAAGTAAACCTGGGCCTATTCCAACTGACACAAAGTTGAATCAAATTACGTAGCACCACTGCTGTGCGCTAAATAAAGAAAATAAAGGAACAGAATAATCGTGACCTTTTTACTCTCAACTCGACAACCCTCGACGATATCGTCCAAAACCATCACTTGTTTCTGCTGGTCTTCGTCCGGTAATAAAACCCTTAAAAAATTCCTAATGTGTTCGACTTCACGTGGAGTCAAGGACCGTGCGAAACGAAATGAACATTTTTGTGTTAACTAGCCAAAACTCATGCTACAGGTGATGACGATGAAATCTTGAAACAATCAGGTTTCATAAAAACGGTTTAAAAACCTTAGAGGTTGGGTAACAATTTCCAAATTGAGAAAATTCGGCCGTCATCAAAACGTAGCGCAATAGCTACATATTTTGTACAGTATGTAGCAATGATATTGACAATGAATCATCTTTTTACACAGAATATCTTAACCAAAATCGTTGTAAAAGAAATAAGCAATTCAAGAACATCGATGTTGCAATACACACAGCATTAATGAGATATTTCAAGTTTTCACATTTCAATTATAATCGCAATTTAAACGACCGGACTCGACTCGAGTCGGTGAACTCAAATTACTTGATTCGAGTGTTCTGAGTTACTCGACCTGACAATTGCAATCTGTATGCTTGGCTTTATATCATATACGTAAATAAAGTCTACGGGCAATATACCACAGGACATCAATCTTATTCAATCAATGATAAAATGAAAATCGGATAGAGCGAAAGGTTTATGTAATTGCTCACAATGAAGCCTATATTCTGTTGACATTATGTGTGTAGATATTACGTCCTATGATATTTTGTCCGTGAACATTTCCATCTGTATTTTTTTCATATGCATAAGGCCACGACTCAGTCTACATAACATAGAGTACGGTAGATGTTATGAGTGGTTTTGACAGGCGTAATTTTTGACACTTCGGGAGGACAGGATTAGTTACTAAAATGTTTATAAGCTACCAATAAATTTAATGTAATATAGTAGCAGTCAATTGTCAATCCAGCAAACAAAACGAGCATGAAGACCAGACACTGTGCTACAATTTATCTAGATAGAACAGCAGTTGGTGATTGATGGAATCAAAACGACTGTCATTTTCACACTTATTCAATTATCTCACTGTTGTTCGGAATCACATGTCACTCGACACGACCCAAAATCAGAGTTCGAATCGCGCCTGACTCGAATAGGTTTCCTGTTTCGCTTCGCAAACTGCTTCATTTAATTATGTAAATTGATATCGAAAGCAGTGAGTTTTCCCCGGTTTCGCAAAACAGGGATTTCTCAAATAACACAGCGAAAATCTTGAATACTTGTCAACGCTCTGACGCGTCATTGTCAGGCGAAACCAGAAGGAGACCTCTTTTCCTTCCGATTCTGTCGTAAGTGAATGAACTCATTAACAAAGGCATGCACGGTTGATACAATAGTTGCAAAGAACTTGCTTCGTTCAAGGGTAAACGCATGGGATCGTTTATGGTCTAGTTTTGATTGCAGGGGCCGCAAATAAACTACTAAAATCCCTACTAGCTCCTACTATAGGCCAGCTTAAATCGACACGGGTTATAATAAAATGTATCGATAAACGTGAACGAAACAGCGATCGAATACAATTTCTATTTAAAAGTTAACTATCTGTTTATGTTTCCTCGATTCATATATCTGTTTCTAATGTCATTTTGAAATATATAGATTGAGCACGGAGGCTTCCTTCCGGACCTTACATAAACTGAATGCTGATATGGGCTGAAATTCACTTCCTACAATAGATGTTATTTCTTCTTCGTAGGCCTGATTCCTGCTTTAGCTGTATTACATACAAATATAGGTTGTTATCATTTCCTTAGATGCTCGCAATCAATGAAATACCTTAAGCTTTATTGACCAAGCTCTCGCAAAAACTGCCCTTTCAGTATCCTCAACAAGCAGCCGTTCAGTGCAGATCTGTTGACTAAATGCTGCGTTGAGTGTCGTCCATCTTTTGCAAAATCATAATTACAATTTGAAAATATCGTTTCACCAGTAATCAGCTGAGGCGAGGCTTCATGTAGATTAAAAATACGTCTTGTAATCCAAAGTTGTTCTAGGTGCGGTGAAGCGAACCACCAGTACTTTTCTCGTTCTCTTGTCAGTAATAATTACCGGTTTTCAGTTCCTTCGCACGAGTCGACGCCAGAAAGTTATTGAATGCTATTTGCTATAATGTGATATCGGTCAAGGCTTTACCTAAATAACGCGAAGCGACACTTGAACTAATTGTTTGGAATGCAAGCCTGCTAAAAATCAGTTTCAGTGGTGATTATGCTGCAGTTAACCTCAGATCAAGGTCAAAGATCACGTGTGACGGGGGCTTATTCTCCCATCCCCGAAAGGCGGGTACACCCATTTCTAGAATGAGGGCAGATTTATCCTGTTACGTAGCATATCTAAATTATAAATGATATTCCCTAAACAGCGCTGGATCAATGATTCTCACTACAGCGAGCTTCCTGTGTCACTGTGTTTCACTTTCACTTAGAAATGACGAAACATGATACTCTTAATTTCTTTTATCTGTGTTATCGAAATTAAAATATATACATAAATTAGGATAAAATAAACCGTATAAATAAACACATATGAGTGTATAGTATCTAGAAACAAAAAAAATCCAAAGAAAAGAACGAATTAAATGTCGCAAGAGGCGCCAGCGAACAGATGTCGCATAATTGGTGGTCCTGTGAATTTCTGAATGCCATATAACGTTTCGACCATACTACATAATTTATTGTTTGTTACTTTGTGTTCCTTCTAGTTTATTTTTGTAGAATTGTGTTTTCATCATGGTCAGTTAAAAGGTTAGTGATGCCGTTGGTTGTGGTAAAAGCAATTGTATGGTGATATGAACTTGACGTGAACAAATTGACTTACAATCGACCTTCCGGAACGTAACCTATCAATGAGCTGGAAGCGACTACTCTATTGGTTTTGCTCAACACTGCAACAAATTCAGTAAACAAAACATTGATACAGTGTTGGCAGGAGAGGAAAAAAATAGGTGTAAAAAAAAGGAAAAAATGTAGTTGGAAGAATTGAACAAAACATATAAGAAAAAGGACAATGATGCTGTGAATACGTTTTTTCAAAGTATCCTATTGAATATAACATTCATTCATGGCTGCATCGACAAAAGAGACACCTTCCTCCTTAAGATTTTGAATTGGAACAACACTGCTGGAAATCGAGTACAACAAAGTTTTCCCGGCTAACTGAAGATCAATCAAGCGCAAAGGATGTGACGTAATTCAGTAACTGGAGATGAATCATCTTGTGCTGAATATTATAGGAAGTCCGTTCGTTGGGTGAAGGGTTGGGAGAGGGAACAACGATGGGTATTTGTCGTTTTCTAATTGCCAAGACGAAAAAGCTCTCAATGCTTCTATCATGACTATTTTAACTTGAAGTCTTCCTAGATCCTTTCCGATACACACTCTGCTTCCACCTCCGAAAGGTATCCAGCTGAAAGATTATACAAATTTAATTCAAGATGATGAATACATTGGAGATTAAGAATTCGTGTGTGAGCATTTACACTGAGTGAAGTTGAAAAATTGAGATAAATACATTTAAACATTTAAACCTTGATTGATGTTATTCTATTGGTGTATTAAATGCTAGACTGAAAATGAATATAATTCGTAGAGTATTTTTGAGGGGAAAACTGATAATATTAGGCCCCCAAGTTGGTGCTGGATAAATTTCCATTTCTATAATGTCCATAATTTAGTTATTTACCGGAAACGGCCGTTTGCTCTGTCCCAGTTTTCAGGCGCAAATCTGTCCGGATTAAATTCGGAATAATTTTCCCATTCAGCCTCGTGGGTGTCTCGTATGTTATAGATGATTGTCCAGTCCTTGGGTACTCGGTAAGCCTGCAATAAGAAAACAGGATTCTTAACAAATCGAAGAATAACCAAGGACAACTATGCTAATTTTATCTTAACATATATTTTACTTTTCTTGGGTAATTCAGGATAGGTAGTGAGGACATTGTTGACTCAAAAGTTTGATTAATTTAAACATCAAAATAAATTCTGTATCACCCTAAGAAGGCTACGATTCAACCAACGACACTTACCCCAATTTGAAAAGTCTTCTTTGCTTTCCTATATCCTCCGAGTATTGGAGGCATCAATCTCATAATTTCTTTGAAGACTTGTTCCATGTAGGAAAGTTTTTGAATCGTTTCCAGATCGATATTTTTCGTTGTCGATGTTCCATCCGGATTCATGAGTCCATTTTCTATCAATTCAGCTTTCAATTTCTCGCGAACGTCGTGATGTTTTGCGAGTTGAATGAACATACTTGATATGCTGCTGCTAGTCGTTTGGTAACCAGCAAACAAGAGTTCGATCATGGCTTCCTTATGTTCTTGTATCGTTGAACATCTGACTTCTTCCTCATCTGAGCTACTGCAACTGGATCTGTCTGAATCGCTGTCGCTTGACTTGAATCTAAAGATGAGAAATGGTAAAGTAAATAAAAATGATCACTCAAATTCTAAGGTTCGATAAAATCTTTGATCATTTAATTAATACAAAACACTGAATACTGGAGGATTTTCTTTGCCATAACTAGACACTATATATTCTTTACCCCTATACTATATAGTCCCTAGTGTGGTTGTGAAGATCTTACTTTTGCAATTCCTCCATTTCTGCTTCCATCATGTACTGTAGGGCATCTGTATATTCTTCTTGCTCTACACTCCCATCATTTCCATTGCATTCAAGTCGCTTTAGTTTCTTTTTGATTGGCTCGTCCAACATTTCGTGAAGTCTATCTCTGCATTTGAGGCCCTGCGCAAAATATTCAATAGTTATTTATAGAGTCTCTATAGATTTAAACGTTCACATTGGCTCTTTCCCAGCGTATATGAGGACTTTCCTTTTCATCCACAGCGCTATAATTTTTACTTAGAGAATAACGTTATGAAATGGATGACATCACATACCTTTCTCAAACCGGATCCAGGCATATTAAGAGGTAGAGTCATGAGGTTGTTAATCATTTCATCGAATATTTTAAACATTTCATCTCGCTTTTCAATGGTTTCAAAGTTCAAACCGACCAGTATTTTGGCCGAAATTGAAAATGTCAATTTTTTCAATTCTTCGTAAATTTTCGTCGGATAACAACTTCCTCTCCATGTCGAAATCTGAAACAATAATCGAAAGGGCATAAGAACGGGATTACGTCAGAACGATGACACATACGTCATCTTTTTACGCCTACGCCCACTGAGTCAACGAAACAAGCAGCTCACGTCAAAGGATTTCGGTCAAACGTGTTCTAAAAGTTAAAATTTCATTTCCAGTGGCAAGTGAAAACCATTCTTATAGGTGACAATTATACCAATAATTATTCCGGGAATACTAAACAAACGTGACCTAACTGTGTTGCTAATAACTGCAGCACCGTTGGTTAATCTAACTAATGCGGCTTTTCGCTAAGTAACGTTACAACTGTAATAATACGATTAATATAATCGCTTTCTTTGTTCCAAAAACAACTAAATTATTCTAAAAAGGGAGTGTACGTTAGTTTCAATGGTATCACAACAATGCACTACAACAAAATGAACTCAGAAAATCTGAAACAAAGGTCAACTTCGTGAAAGATGAGCTACAGAGGACGTTAAGGTGGATAACCGTATTGCAACACATCCGCCAATCATCATCACATCGACAATGCATGGTGCGGCACCTCTCTTGGTCCGGGCAAAATTATGAATACAATATTCAAACTTTTTTATGAACTGTATCGATTGTTTCCCAATAAATAGTGATTGTAAATATGGAAATTATTTGCGTTAAACTTTTTTATACCTGTTTAAGAACTTCTTCTCTTATCTTCGGTACATAGCTGTTTAGTGCAGAATGACTAAAAGCCTTGGCACATAATCTTCTTTTGTTTTTGTGTGAAATCCCAATAGAGTTAATTATACAGGTACCACCAAGAATTCGACGCATAGAGGATGGCCATATAGTGGTCACTATGTCATTCTCGCCAGTCAAGATCTATCGGAACAAAGGCAAATACAATTTAATTTAAATTCTTCGAAATTGACGAAACAAAATAATATGTATTTACATGACACAAAACATCACTATCATTAAACTATTATCTCAATATTTAATGCTATTCGAAACTGAAGTGTTCACATACCTTACGGACATATTCTGGTCCGGTAACTTTTATCACAGGAGATCCGAGAAAGTGGGTCAAAAATACTTTGCCATATTTTTTTCGTCTCAAAAAATTAAATTTGTTTCCCTGAAAACGAAAGTAAAAATTTAATTGAAATGATTTTCGAGAATAAACAATTATTTATTCATAACAATTCGGGGTATTGCATATCGAAATGAAGTATTATTAAAATTAATTTTCTAGGAATAAAACCGCACGATAACTAGGCGTAAATACCCTAGAGAATGTCAAGCATCCATGCTTCAAGCAAGCACAAATAAATCGGACTGATAGGTCTGCTTTATTCAATACGAAAATAGACTCGGTTCGGCCGAATTCCAAATTTGACATTAATGATACTATACATGCGTTTCAGCGCTTTTATCCGTATGTTGCCCTAGATGTGACCTTGATAATCTCGTTAAGAAATTTCTCGTTCTAAAATTATGATTTACCACAGAAAGAAACGATCTGCACCGTCACTTTTCATAAAATTCAAAGACGTGATCAAGAACAGAAACTATCTGAAGTGAAATACAGGATAGTATAGTTCACCTATCCTGGATAATATCACATTTGCTTTTACCTCGTACAATATATTTTAGAGAACACTTTAATCAAGCTACATTGATTCAAGTCTAACTGTACGTTTTTTAAGGTACCTAACGACCCCACAACATTCCACAATTTCTGTTCGTAAATCCATACATGTCGGGAAATAAGAAATATATATTATATACAAAAATGATTGAGCTCTAGAGATAGTTTGTGCAACATTCGAGGAATTGAACTATGTCGCCGAATTCGGCTTCGATGTAAAAATTTATTTTATATTTGTTGTCAAATTACAATACATGTATGACCTTGCTATGCTCTGTGAGTGACTTCTATTTCCCGGAAGGAGATAGTTAACGACTTCCACTTTGTAACAGGATGTGAATATGGGAAATAATAGGACAACCTCGGTGCGCGGGTTCGCCATTCATTAACCTTCCTTCTGGTGTATTCATATAATGAGTATATCATATTTCATTCTAACAATAGTTAGTTACAACATAGCAGCCATTCTGCTACGTAATAAATGAACTGAGAAATAAAAATATTTCTATCATTGTATGTTCGTGTAATGTAACATTTCAAAAACGTGATATCCTGCTGCAACTTTTGGCAGAAAGCACAGGCATGCACATGCAGTTCGTCACGTACACAGTACAACTAATTTGTACATTAAAATACAAATTTTTACATTCTTACAAGTCACCTTATTTCTGGTAATTTCTGAAGTTGTCATTAGCAACACACCGACCATCGGTGTACACGGCAATTCAATTACAGAAACATGAAAATTTCAGTATTGTATTTGGAGATTTGAATCGCAAAACTGCCAAAAATTGGATTCAAACAGAGCGCAATTTGGATGTGGGTAAACTATTCAGATAAGGTACTCTGATATTAATTTTAATTGCAATTAGCGCATGGCTAAAAAACAGCTATGACGTTTTTTACCTAATTGCGTTGTTCAATAGAAAACGAATACACACGTTTATTGCCGAGTATCGCTATACATAATAGAATCATAACTCATGAATGAAGTCAAAGTGATTAAAGTCATTAGAAAATGTGGATCATGAACTTAAGTTTATCCGCCTGCCATGTGATATAATGCACGTATTTCTTCGAAATACTTCGACAATGAAACCGGGCGTTGAAGTTTAAGGTCAGCGAAATAATGGAAGTGACGTAAATTCAATGAAATTCAAGTGAAAATTATTGAGAGTTTATTTGCTTGGTAGAAAATAGTCCCATGCTGAAGAATCTATTAATTATCATGCGTTGATAAGAAGAAAAAAACGTAGGGAGGCTGGTAGATTTGGTTACTTTAAGGTAGAAAACCAAGAATTCGAAGAATAATTTATACTTGTCACTTTTAGTTCAACAAATCCTTTTTATTTTACAATACCTCAATGATTTTATACCATTTTAATAAATACTGTACTTGGACTGAAAGCCAGCTACCAGCACTATTCGCTGATCGAACTCTCAAACCACGAACTACATACAATAAGCCACGAACCTAGGCATTATTCATGGCGTTGAATATCTCGTGTTTTTTTTGAAAACTACATTATTATTGCAAAGTTTTATCGATGTTTACAATGGAATCAATTTTTCGTTTCTCTATGACAAAACTATCAATCTTCTGTCATAGTTTTAAGATCATCCGAATTAAAAATGATGATCGTGATATATGAAATAGAATAAAAACGTGATCCGGATATCTTTGTAAATGGTTCCAGACCTTCTATATCCTTCTCACTATGAGCTAAAGGGTGCCTAGTACAGAAAACATTAATACATTGTCGATAAGAAAAGCCATAACCACCGAAAGAATCTATTACTGATCACAGATGAAAACCAGATACAACTGTGTCACAGGTTAAACGAGCAAACGAAGTTTCAACTCCTGTATCTGACGTCAACCAGCATGTCATTAGGCTGTTGAATCAGAGGAAGTTGTGGTATTAGTTTTATGCCATATGCCAATATGCCTTGGCATTGTATTTTTGGAAAGGATTTTGATCGGCCAATCGTATCTCGTAATACATTGGAAATAGAAAAAAGCATATACTCGATTTTAATGGGAAAAACATACAAGGGAGATTCCTCATAAAAATACAAAGTAAAGAACTTTATTCAAATAGGATCCTACACTGTGCTAACTATCTCTACTACTTCAACAAACCACTACGACAAACAACGGTATAACGTATATACTCGAATATAAGCCAAGATCACATTGAAGTCTTTTTTATGAATGAATATAACTTTCAATTTTGGGATCCTTGTTAGGCAAAAGATCTCAACTTCTTGTCAAGTGGATATTTGATACTGATACAATAAAGAGTTATTAAGAATAGACATAGTCTTACTTGTATAGCCCATAGCAGTGTCTCTCCGAGGAATGGGATCCCGAAATCGCCAGGAGGGAGTGGCAGCAAGTCCGATAACTTTGAAGACGGATCCTTGGATTTGTAAATAAGAAACTCCCTCCATAGGAACTTGGAAACGTAGTACAATACTACGAACAGTGCGCCGTATACGATTGCCGAACACAGGGCAAATAACAGCTGCTCGACGAAGACGTGAAGGCTGGCCATAATGATAAGCTTTTCTCGACGATTGCTGTATAAAAACTCAGCAGCAAATAGGTTCAGTTCGTTCGTCTTATAATGTAACACTATCTTGCTAAACAAAACTAAAACAAAGCAACATCGATATTAATACAGGCACGATCGAACAAAAAGAGGAAGAAATTTATATTAATAAGAAAAGAAGAAAGCGATCTTCTCGATTCTCCTTACGTCATTCTAAGCATTCTATTTCACAGAAGTAACTGTTTAGGCTCTTCCACTCCCTATAATAACGATAATATAAAAATAATACATATCGGCGATGAAATTTTCATTTGCAACTTAGAACATGTAGCAGTCAACCTACGCGGATGACTTATGTAGCCGAATGTACAACCAAGTAGCTTGCGTGTTGTCGATGATGCTATTTATATATATATATATACTCGTTCAGCACATGACAGGAATTTATAAAGGCCATACATTGCGGTAACTCTATATATACGGCATTTTCAACTAAAAAAAAGCAGTAAAAGAACTTTCTTCCATTACTACGACGACCTTAGGACATATTTAAAAAGGTCTTATGATAAAAAAGAAAGTTCGCTAAGAAGAATCACGTAAAGGTCGAATCGAAGCTCGTCATCGAGCATGGAAAAACACGAGATTACTCAAGTTGAGATTTTTGACTTCTCAGGATTACGACGCCTCGGCCGTTAGTGCGAAATCTATGTTTATTTTTATGTATACAAACTAGATGACGGGTTGTCTATTGTTGAGAAAAAATTCGGCAACCTGCTAGAATTTGAAACAATAAGAAAATTGAGATGAAGGAAATAATAATAACGAAATACTTCCTAGAAAGGTGTGAACTCAGAGCGGGCCACAGAGCTAACCCACGACCAATTCCATGAACGTTCTCGATGAACCCGATATTTTGTATATACAAATCTAATCAAGTTCATGATCGCTTCATCGTAATTATTGGAATCGAAAGTAACTTTACCGTAAATAGAAAAATAAAAATATTTCGGACAAAATTTCGTTCTGAAGGATACTGCACTCGCTTCGTTGTCGTTCGGTACTATTTCCCGCGCTTATTCGTTGCTAACTTCGAAAGTTTTCGCCAGCTTGCGAGCGTCTCTGTTAATCAACTGAACTCTAGCAAGTCAATTTTCTGCTTTTATATCTTTACCTCGCTTCTCAACTCGTGCTCACAAACGGTAAGAAAAAAGGCAACCTTTGGTTGAACTGCTGTGAGAGTAAACTGCCTGATACACTGCTTACAAACAAAGTACATAAAACTCTACTTGTTGTTTACTTTCGGTGATCATTACATAACAAATTTGTCGAAAAGTTCATGCACTGACTTCTCTAGATCTTTTCTGGACTAATTTCAGCAAGGACTACTAATGATCGGATTCTTATAATATACAAATATTTCAATTCTTCTACTGTTGCGATATAAATCTTCTGGCCCTTGTGCGCGTGTGTTCCGTCAACTCCGACATGCTTCTCCCAGTAAACTAGGGTCACGCAAAGGATAAAGAAGAAAAAAAAAGAGAAAAAGAAGACAACGAGTGGAATGAACAAATAGTGTAATTAGCGGATTGATGAAACCACTTGTCCAGTCAACGCTGGGTCACTTGTAAGCAACTAATGATTATTGAATAGCCTGTAACAAAAACTAACCCCGTCAATAATCTCATTTGTCTAAAACGAAAATAAAAGAATGATCACGACGTCCAGGTGCTCGTAATTATGGAATACTGTGCTTTGTAAAAACGCAATACCTCTGAATCACACTTAAAGTAAAGTGGGTATTGTTTCATACATGTGAAATAAAATCTGCAGTTTTGCTAAAACATAACAGTAACCTTTTTCTCACACCTATAATCTCTAAAAAAAGTGTCAGTAACTGCTGAATTTCAAAACTTTGTTACTCTAGTTAGCTTTCTGAACCATCTGAGACTCTTCCTATAATAGCTAAGAAGATTTGAGAGCGGAATTTTGCAGCGAGGCAAAAGTGCATTCGTTACAGTATAGTCGAATAAGTAAACGGTGACCGGAGCAACAAGAGATTCAGATATGAACAGGATCAATCAAATATCAACGATTACGCGCGCAATTGTGCAGTTCATAACAATTGTTTTTTATCGCTTATATCAGGTCGCGCAATAGGTCGACACAGGGTATGGTATGCGCGTCTAGGCGAGTTCACCTGTTATAATAACACTTTAACACTGTGATCCGATAAACGTTTGTTTATTTGCTTGATTAAATCTCTCTGTTTGAATTATTATAAATTGTCGTGATTCATTGTTTAGTCGGCTAATATATTAGCCTCAAATGAGGTCATCAGTAGTACGATTACGTCATAAGAATATCACATGTTTTTGACTTTCGGACCTTGACATCATCCTGTTTTTCTTTATCCTATGACCTCATGACCTCGAACCCGCGATCTGAACTGTTGTTCTACCCGTTGGTGAACTACGATAATCGAAATAAATATGATATATCAGATTCTCTTCTACAGAGTCTTATCGCGTAATAGATTTCTATCCGCCTTGTCCCTTCCGTCACCGTATCGGCCGATGCGAACTTTTCAACTCGAACTCAGATAATATTTGAATACGAGAAAAACACAATCTAAAATTAGATGAAAAGTTAGATAAAATTAGCCGAAAAAAGCGCCACGCGATTTATAACTAAGATAATGACGAAAATAAGTAAAAAGAGTTTTATGAATGATTCGATTCCAGTATAAAAGGGCAATTACCTCACAATAAAAGCATAACCTCGTCTATTTCAATACGGGAATGTGAGATAGTAATTGCTATAAAAAGTATGATCTCCTTTATTGTCACGAACTTGAATTGTTCATGGTTTTAAGGTTTTAATTCTTATCGTTCGTATCGTACACTATTGAACAGTTCATGTATACATAACTGATACACTCGAGAAGAGTAAATCCTTTCAAACGATTCCAGACCTTTCGAAATAGCCCAAAATCCACAGAGATTTAAGCAGTACCGGTCGGTAGATACAATACTCGAAACTTTAATATAAATATGAACCTCAAAATTCGAAGTCAATAACACTATCGGTCGGTCGGTAGTATCCGAGCAGTTGGATAATTGTGATTGATTGACGCACTTTAACTGTCAATTACATGTTAAAACGGCCTATGTACAAGAACTACTTTGATCGCCAAAACAATAATTGGCATTCCTAAAATCAGTCCTTTTCAAAGGCACCGAAAAGGTTAATCTCTTTCGACGAAAATGAAAAATACTTCACGATCGTTGTTCGTATTGTTCGAACGTTATTGTCGATGCCCGGTCACGTATTCATCATAATTTTCGTTAGTTTAACGAGCAAATGTGAAATCGTATCGGTCTGATCTCCGCCGGCATGACCTCTCCGCTATCAACGCGTTCTATGTTGACATGCCTGTGAACTTTTGAACCTCTAAAATTTGCCTCGACTGACTGGTTGAAGAAGAGTGACCGGGGTATGTCAATAAATTCTGCAGACCTAGCTAGATAAACACTGTCTTTGATCGAAGGAATTCCATCCTTCTGTTGCAACTGCATACATGTGTACTCGAAGAAAACACACGCACATGTAAAAATGGATATATTATGCAGTAGTATATCACTGCAGCGATGTTATCATAAACTTGGAATGTATGAAATCCATCGCACTCGCTTCTAGAAGAGCCGTATGGTATTTCTTATGCCCACACTAAGGTTGCAGCATAGTTTGCTGAGCGCAAACAAAGATAGATTTTTTATCAAATAGTTAATTTCATATGTAAACGAAGCAAAATAGTTATGTACTCATATCAATAGCGAGTGTGCTGTCTCCCTTTACCTACTTATATTATACAGAACAGTATTTTAAATGGGGACCACTGCAGCGTTTAGTTGTGGCAATAAAATGATACAGATATTTCTTAAAGTGGTGATTTATTTATTCGTGTACAGGTTTTATAGCTAACTCCATCGTTTCCATAAATCTTGGAGCAGTGTGACCTTTTGTTGAACTGTAACCTTTCTCGTCGCGGTCACAAAGCGAAAATCTGTTGGATTACAGTACCAATTACACTATATCCTCACAATTATCTATATTTTCTTCGACTAATCACACCGTATGGCCTATAATTTGATGTAAGAAACTTTTTGAAGGATGTTTTATATAAATTCATATGATTTGACCGTGTGCAGAGGTTACAGCATACTATATCATTATGAATATTTGAATAATGAGCCAGCTGTGAAAACAATGCCTGGAAATAGGCTATTGTATAATTATGTAGTTATATGGGGGTTTACAATAGTTTATCCTAGGCTATGAGGTGAACGCACAGTAACATTCGTATGGCCTTATTGTTTGTAGTAGAACGTTTTGTACGAACCGCATTCGGCCCATTGTTTTTATTTCCATTTAAATTAATTGAATTATTTTCCATTCTAATGAACAATACCAAACACGCTTAACCTGAGGCTGAACCTCCGCCATATGTACCGGTTAAAATAAGGTGAACTCCTGACTAATTTTTTACAATTTACAATTAAAACATCATTTATGACTTATGTTACAAAACGAGAGAAAGTAAAATAGGAGAGATCACAATCGGACGAGAGAAAGTAAAATAGAAGAGATCATCGATGCATATCGTATGAACTCGGCGATCTTTCAGTGACCGATCGATTGTTTGTTCTGCTGCCATCTAATTTGTATACAATGGACACTTAACGTCTCACCTCATTAATATAATTAGGTAATATTAATTGAGTGAAGTACTTTTCGATGTACGAAATTAGTCATGACAGCAAGCCAGAATCGCAATGCTGCAATTGTTTAAGTCGCAGAAGATTCGCGGAAAAATCTATTGTTGAGCGATGCCAAAAATATCGACAATTCTTTCTCACGGGTAAATTTTCAGAAATCTTTTCAGAGAAACACGTTAATGGGTATTAATACGACAAAATACGGTCTCAATCCGAGGCTTACGGCGCTGTGGGTTTGTTGATCTTGCGGATCATAACAAACGAAGCGAATAAGGCGCGTGAGAATGCGAACAAATCGTATGACAGAGATCATTTTTCTACTTATTTTCTTTGATGTAGATATACAGCTTTCATTACCGACGTAATTGCACAGATTCTATTACGTAAAACCTTTTAATGACGACATGTTCAGAATTCAGAACAGTGATTACAAGAATATATGATGTTTTGAAAAGTGCCGGCGAAAATATTTACCTTTATTATTATGATTTAACTTAAGAATTGTTACAAACTGTACTATACTGTATATATAAACGATTAAGTCTGTTCATTTGTTCACTACAGGAAACCGAGATACTGAACCAACAAATTTTAAAATAAAATAATACCAATTCCTAATATCGAATATAATAACGTTATTTATTTTGTATTCCAGGCCCAAATGCAGGTTCACAGGGACTGAAATCCTACTTAGGACGCCCCTAGCGGATAAAATGAAATTTGAT
>QXVX01003592.1:0-10440 GCA_013436065.1 Halocynthia aurantium
GGAGGAATAAGAGGAATGAGGAACGTCTTGCGAGTGATGTCTTGAGTTGGGAAATATTTTTAGACACAAGTTAGAACCTTTATCATCAATATATATTTGTATTTATTATTAATACTCATTATTTTATTTAGCATGGCGTGCTGAATTCTGAATATAATAGAAATGAGAGAAATATGAAGAAAGACAAGTGTATTTCGAGACAGGTTAAAAGATTTATTTTCTTTGAAATATTGATGTATTCAATATTACCATTCATTTTTTATTTAGCATGGCGTGCTGAATTCTGAATATAATAGATATGAGAGAAATATGAGGATATGAAAGTGTAATTTAAGTGAAAAACGAGTTTTTACTCAGCCTAATAAAATACAGGTACAGTAAATGTAGATAGCGTCTGCCTAGCAAGCGACTGTTTCAGTTTTCAGTGTACACCATGCGTGATATCGTATATACAGTATAATATCAAGTCGATTCGAATCGTTCTACTCAAAGCAGGCAAAAAAATGAGGCAAATTTTTTTTTTTTCGTTGCTTGGGAGCTACAGATGTTTGAGTACCGGTTAAGACGGGAGTTACTGTATCTTTGTTTAGGATGACGAAACATTACCAGAATGTACCCGTACTATACCACATAATCATTAGTTACTCCTGTTGTTATATTCTTTTAATATTATGATGCTATAGTATTCTCTTATCTCTTATTGATTTCAATATAGCTCTAACATAGTATAATACGAAAGTAAGGTCGTCTCGATCACAGAATCAGCATTCGCAGAAGTCAGTGATTACACATTGCCGCTGCATAATGATTTTCACAACGTTTTCAGCTGCACTAGTATTTATGTTTACAAGTAAGTACACACCGTATATTTAATTGATGTCACCTTCATTGAAAAGCATTATATCATTTTCTAAGAACTTATGTCTGCTTATTGGTGATTAGCTAAAGACGTGTGGCTATGTACAATATCTACGGGGAAAAGCACATACGGAAATCTTTGTAGTATGTTCACATGGGAAAATATTTACCTACCACAAGTACCATATGGAAACCAGTATAAGTGTAAAACGCCATTACCGTAGAACTTGAATGTAGTTAAGGTTTTTATTGAGCCTGGTGGCGTACCCTGGAAAAATATAGCCTCTGCCCATCTTTTACATAACTTTACCATAATATCAACTATATCAAACTTGCTGTTCATTTAATTAATAGTTATAAAAATTGAACAACATGAAATATACAATTGCCCTTTACGTTCTATGCTCCACTCCACATTTCACCTCAGATTTTTTTTTACAATCTGGGGGCTTAGTTAGTGTTAGTGGCGTCCCCTTCAAGTGGCTCTCACCGCACGTTCCATCGCAACCATATCTAGGGTGGACCTTTGTCTGGCATATAGGGCTTCCAAAAAATCGTGAAAAACCAGTCTAAATTTACTACGGAAACACAATATAGCATAACACCTGTGATCCTATATAACATGACATATTGCATGCCACCTTTGATCACCTTTTCGTAAAAAAGCATTAATCCCTATGAGAGATCGGAGGTTCGTGACCGAATTAAATTAAAACCGCCAATCCTTGACAGGAAAATTATGAGAGGTCTGAGGAACGTGACCAAATCAATTTAGAACCGCCATTGTATGACAGGAAGATAATAGCGACAACGTGTTTGCGATAGAAACTTCCTTTTTTGTTCCATGTATTTTCCTATTACTCAAATGACAATTTTCTGACAAGGAAAAGTTTGCATGAATCCCATCGACACCAACACCCATTCTAAATGATTAGTGGTCTCCAATGTAAAAATTTCTGGATCTTGTATTATGGAAATCCGCTGCACACATTCGTATGATCTAAAGTTACTGTATCGAGTATAAATCAAAATGGAATATAAGGCGTGATCAAATTAAAGACAGAAATCCAATATTCTTTTTTAAACTGCCTTGACTTAGCATCAGATGCGTTATGAGTTCCCTGAACACTTTTTATGTGTAAGTGTATGTGATATTTGTATGTGTATGTGGTATGGATATGTGGATGTGATATGTGGATGTATGCCTTCCATTGTGTTGTATAATATACCACACGTCCATAGAGATGCTGTATCATTGTTCCATTATGTCGAACAATTAATGGGAATGCATGAAACTACGTTAGAAATGTATCAATCAAGTGCATTAGGAGTGAACACCACAACTTTGTTTAACTATCCTTATTATCATATACCACATAAGACAAAACTTTGCTTATTGTGATCGCTTCGGAGAAGTCTCTTTTTGATAACAATAACTGGATGATAACATTAAGTGAAGGAATGAAAATGTTCACTTTGGTTTCCTTTTGATAACAATAACAAGCTGATAACATTAAAGGAGGGATTTGAATATGATATACAGTAGACGTCGCTTATTTTGATCGCGTTTAGTTAGTGAGTCCCATATATAAGTCAAGTCGAGTATAAGTGGATCTTGAATATATTACGAGGTCAATTTGGAGACATAACTCATACGCTAGTATACATGATATTTCGCTCGTACATATATACAAAATCATATTACATATACATTACATATACAATTACATATGCAACTACATTACATATACAATTACATATACTGCTTTGCAGCAATTTCTGCAATGGCTTGTAACCAAATTTTACACGGTAAATATCTCACAACAACCTATAAATTTGAATTTTTAAAACATTATGAAACTTTCTAAGCGCACGTTCCAACTAAAATACAGAGAATTTACATTTCGCATTAAATCTATAATAAAAATATCACACGGAAACTTTTTCAAACCGTTAGATTTCAATTTTTGTCGCCAAAATTCCGCTTAAACGATCTCGAACTCAAGTTTGTCTTTTGACAACACGTAAGAATACATTTGTCTAAGTTAGTTTCGATCAGTAGCAGTGCCAAGACACGTGCTTAGGGAAATTCAAAGCCTGGTTCATTAGAGATCACGATATGGTAAATTTATGTTAAGTTCTATGAACACGGAGCTTCAAATGTAATTTAACGTGTTGTCATTCAACACAAAAACATGGCTTTTATCTTTGCAGGGTCTTGTATATATATAACTTTTACAATATACCATGTATACTGTGCGCCTAAATACGATATATACAGTGTATACAAACAGAGTGCCAGTATATATACAGTAGATCCCCTCTTAACGTCGTGGATAGGTTTTTGGAAATTGTAACTACAATTGTATCGACGTTAAACAAAACTAATTCTAGCACATGTCCAGAGATATAAACAGTGCACGTTTAGAGGATCATTGTAACAGAGATAATCCATGAATAAATTCCGTAAGGTAAAAACTATACTAAGCAA
The DNA here is from genome assembly GCA_013436065.1 of Halocynthia aurantium. Taxonomy (NCBI): domain Eukaryota; kingdom Metazoa; phylum Chordata; class Ascidiacea; order Stolidobranchia; family Pyuridae; genus Halocynthia; species Halocynthia aurantium. The sequence continues at coordinate 3,350 of QXVX01003592.1, forward strand.
GTATTACCTCTCAAAACTCAAAATTGGTACAGAACAAGTCTTACAGGAACTAAAATGAAAACCAACAAAACCAAACGAGTCGCGCTAGCAGTAGCACTCGCTGAGAGCATTCGTACGGCATTGTTTATTGTTATAAGTTTATATGGTTTGTTTTTTTAAGTTTTACATTACTTTTCTATCAATGCTGTAACGAAAAACTTCATTCTAGGACATTGTCTATATAAATAGTGCATCAGTGTGTAATATATTGTATTGACAGGTACTGTAACATCAGCAATGAAGGACGACTCATGTCCAATGCAGTCTCAACTCAGACTGGGCCAACAATACGTTTGGCTTCTCGACTCCGACTCGACAAGAACCTATCCGCCAAACGTACACTGCGAATGGACGTTACAACCGCCAAAAGCAGATCAACTCATACACGTCGACATATTCAACATGAATTTACTTTATTCAGGCAATAAGTGTTCGGGAGAAATAACGATCAACGGTGAGTGCCTTGTTTCAAATCTTAACATTTTTATTGAAGAACCCATCCTTGTTACGTCACAGATAAATGACGTAATAAGATATCGTCATAATTATTTTCATCTATACCCACAAATAATAGCCTAAAAATTTAACTAAATGATTTCCAAAATGCTGAGCTGCTGAATGAAGGTAGAAGGCAAGCAGAGTATAGGGGAATAGGTGGATGTAGTTTAACGTCTTACCCAAGACGACAATTGTCGAAACCAGGTGGAGAGACAAAAGTATCAAAACAAGCTTGAAAAAGTTCTGACGGGGTGGTGTCACTAGTCGTAATATCAATTGTTACACGAAATGATCATAAAGTGAGGAGTACTTGTATATCAAATGAGTTATAATAGAACTTAAATTAACCAATAACTATCAAATTAACCTTCAGTTTCATAAAGTGGTTTAATAATTAGCAATGTAAAAGTATACATATACATATACATATAACTTTACACTGATGAAAACATCCCTAGATGCGAATTTAAATCAGGAATTGGAACACCTGAGATAGAAAGGGAGGTTATGAGCATCACTCTCTGAGCATCACTGAGGTAATATTAGTTTATCGAAATAGTGGGACGTAATGGTGATTAGGAGATGTATTATGTGAAGGGGAGATATATAACCTGAACTAATGCTACTTGATATAAGTTTAACGAACTAGTGGATTGTAATAGTGTAATATAACGTACTGATGATCTGGTAAACCAGAAATAGCTTGGATCAATAAATACTGCAACACTAAGTTACACGAACGAAACTGTAATACGAAAATGTCACTCGTTTTCTACGAAATAACATCCAATACCTATCACAGGTGAGGAACTGTGCTATTTGCCGAAACATGTCTGCAAGATCTATGAAACTAACTGGGAAACTTCAGAATGTGCAAAGAAAGCACAGTCAAAAGAATATGACGGGTGTACAAGATACAACTGGACCGATCCTACGTTCTCAATTAAGCTCAATTCGTTTTACCGAGGACCGAGACGAATGATTAATCAGCAATATTCGTTGGTTTATAAATATATAAACTGCACGGACGGAGTAGGTGAGTTAATAACGTTAATACACTTCCAAATCTACCCATCGCTGCATTTAGAAACTTTATAGCAACTTTTTTGTGTTTTATGAAGTACAAAACTGTAGCACAAATAAAAATTATTAAGCTTAAAAATGTTAAGAACCACTGCTTTGGAGGCTTTACAAAGACTGGGTCATAAAAATCTAGAGGGCCTCCGACAAGGAGTGGAAATTGACACTATCATCAGCCTTACACATGTTCTACTACTTCTACCTTACGAGGGGAATGGCCTAGTATAGCCTCCATTCCATCCCATGTTACCATAACGCACTGTATTCTCTAAATAACCATTCATATTTTAATTACCTTCCATTCTACCACAGAGAAATCCGCGATAAATTTTAGTTGTATGAACCTTGACTGTAAACCTGGCAACCCGGCCCAAGCATTCCCCAATGCCGTACCTTCTTTTTGACATGAAAAACGGACGCAAACCTACAATAACTATTCATTAATTAAGGGATTAAAATTATGCTACTTTGTTTTTTTAGAAACAACGACTACAACACCTACAACAACTACAACGCAGAGAATAAAAGTCAAAAAGTCGAGAAGAACGACAACAACAACACTACCGACCTCTATCGACCATACATCTGCACAACTACTGATGACAACAGCAACAACTGTTACATCACAAACAATGTATTCAGCGATAATACCAGTTGGACTGGCTCTGTTATTCATCATTGGATTGCTACTGTATTTATGCTTGCACAAGTAAGTTGCCTTGCCAGAATATGTATACAATGATGCCTCATAGTTCGTACTCGATCCGTTCCAGGCAGTTTGAACTCTGTATTGTTCTAACTCCGAATCAGTTATCTCCTTTAGAAATAATGGAAAGTGAATTAATTCGTTCCCAGACCCTTAAATTCATGCTCAATTCTAATGACTCCCGCATCAAATCACAAACTTACTGCGTTGCATTATAGTCTTTGATGTTGATTTCCACTGTTAACAAAGTATCAAGAAAAAGTATTTCGAAAAAAATGCCATGTGATTCGGAAACGCCCTGGGAGTGAGTGCTTTAACGTCCCCTAACGCCCAGCAAAAAAATTACTATCCATTGTATTTTCGTAAAAAATCGTACTAACGCGAAATTGACTGTTTTCAGAAAATGCCAGAAATGCTGTGGCAAGAAAGCGCAGGAAGACATTTATGAATACGCGCAAAGAGACGGAATAACGATCTTACCGGACGCAACAAGCATGTATTCGAATTACGAGATCGTAGACCCGAGGTACGAGGTCATTGGAGAAGAAGAACACATATACGGCAACGCGCTTGACACTCGTAAACTAAGCAAAATCAGCGAAAGCGAGAAAGAGGTCGTTGACAACGTGCTTTACGAACACGAGAGGATTCCGCAAGCGATGGACAACGTCATGTACGAAATGCAACTCGAATTACAGGAAAAAGATAAAAATAAAAATAAAATAGGAGAGAGATTGGAGAGATAAAAAAAATACTATTCCTGTTAAAAATGATATGAAAAACAATGTGGCGAGATACTGGAGTAAACTTGAATAGGAGAATGAATATGAATGGGAGCGTATCTTCTCCGTATTATCGGTACACCATGCTATATACAACAGTGTAGTGGGATGGCAACGCGCTGGAAATATAACAAACTTTCGTTACAAAGCCAAGCAAACGAGTGAAAAACATTACTATATATATATATACTGTATATTCCAAGACCAGATTTTTCCGGATAGAAATTAAAGACGCTAGGTGTCAGCCTGCAGCAGTTGTACAGTCATTCCTATTTTTACTTCGGAACATTCAGCTACAAAAATGTGTTAGTATATTTAACATGGTACTGGTCTAGTATACAATCAAAATTACTTATTTTTATCGCATAATCTGTTTCTTTATGACTTTACCAATATTTTACTTAATAAAAAACGGTATGTAGCTCTTGTAGTAGTGGTATATAGTATATATTGCTGTAGCGTTCATCAATAGGTCCTGGGAATGAATCAAAGTACATATCATGTCATTTCCTATACACATGTAACAATTGATATAATATGTCACGTAGCACTGTTTAGATCCCTTCTCACACTAACTATGTCGCAATAAGCACTGGTTATTTTGGTAGTAGAAAAAGTTTAAGTGCAGTTAGGCTTCGACTATAATTGGCTTTCCATAATAAACTACCAAATTAAAGATGAAGTTTGTGCGGTTATATAGATGTGGTGTCAGACTGCGCAGGCGCATAAAGAGGCAAGATAGGGCAAGGAATAATTACACTTTTCATCTACCAACGATTTATACGGTACTTCTTTGGTGTAGCAAGAAATAGTGAAGGAAGTGAACATGCATTATCTCCAGTAACACATCTAGTAAATTTCTTGGCGTTTTACCAAGACCTGTCTATTTTTCCTATGAAACGAATAAATCATTTTACGTCATGAAAGGGTGAGTGATATTGGAACGTTCCCAAAGTATCGGTTCTTTGTAGCTATTTTCAAACTTACAAAAATATTTAGGGTGTTAGTTCTTTATCCAAACGTTCTTTATTTGATATATAACAGTAAAACCGGGCCGGGCTGTAAAGGTTCAATCAGTACGTCACTAGTTCTGTGATTTCCCATTTTCAAAGAACGTCAGTTATATGTGTTATTTTTAGTTATTTTCAAACTTCTAGTTCTTTATTTTGAGGTACGAGTGCTCTATTCAAAAACGTGGTATAACGAGGTATGACCTTTACACTTCCCATATGAACGTCACCGAATCGACTATTATCTAATTTTAAATGTCCAAAAAAAAACGCACCAACCAGACAAAGACCAGCTTGCAAGCGTAGTGGCCGGAAGTTTTCAGATATTTTTTGCAATTTTTAAGATCAGATTTCCATTTTAAGAAAGCATTACATCCTGTCTAACATTTACAACGTGACTTTTTTAGGGATATGTTCACCAATCCAGCGGTACATTCGGATCTAAAATCAAATTTCGCAATCTTTTGCAAACAATTTTTTTTTTGATTGCTTGTCATGTTTTTTCGTTAGACATTTTAGAGCTCACAACTCACAAAATATTGACAAAATCAAGCCACTCGATCTGCTACGTCACAATATATTACAAGTTAACTTTCTTGCTATGATAGCAAGGCAAGTCCCTGATTTCATGCAATCAAGTCAATAATTATAAAACTTACAGATCATGACCTGATTTGATATAAATTTTGAATACAAAAACCCCGAATGCAGTAGGTGTGCACAGATTTATACAGGAATAGAGATTTCCCTGAATTTATCAAATTAAAATGACACTCAACGTTTCAATATCACGTTCTAGCCAATAAACGCGTCGAGTTCTTTCACGAAAGTATAATTTTTCTTCCCTGATCATTCAAACTTCATTATTTTTGAATATTGGTTTACTACAGGCGTGTCATAATAGCTGATTTCGAAGAAAACAGCTAACAATAGCTTTCACACATCACACTTATACCCCGCTTAACGCTTATAATATGTTCCTACAACAGAGCGCTAAGCGAATCAACGCTAAGTGGGAACATAATAACATTAGTGTTTATGAGATAACTTCTTCGAGGTTTTTCAAGCCAAGGTTCCTTGGTAATATAAGCATATACTTTCCTCTTGACATGATTAATGAACTATGTAACTGAAGGTTAATTTGATAGTTATTGGTTAATTTAAGTTCTATTATAACTCATTTGATATACAAGTACTCCTCACTTTATGATCATTTCGTGTAACAATCGATATTACGACTAGTGACACCAACCCGTCAGAACTTTTTTAAGCTTGTTTTGATACTTTGTCTCTCCACCCGTTTGGTTCTGACCATTGTAGTCCTGGGTAAGACGTTAAACTGCATCTACCTATTCCCTATTCCCCTAAATTCATCTCGACATGATGGATTACTATAAAAATGTATATGTAGGGCTAAGCGAAAACATGCCCTGAACAACTGAAACTGAACATATCAAATGAGTCATTAGAACTCTCAGTTTACAGCACACTTTGTGAATTTCAAAATAAAGGCACGACAAATTAGTTTCAGTGGATCCCAAGATACAGGTGATCACTAGGCCAATGGGCTTTGTAAATCTTACCTGGCCCAAGGTTAAAGTGAGGACAAAATCTTACTCTGGACAGCTTTAACACGTACAGCCGCAAAAATTAGACTAAGGGATATATTTCAAGGTTTTCCGGTAAAGCCGGAAAAAGCTAGTTCTTTGTGATGTATCGAGGCTTGGGTAATATAGGAAGCAAAATATCTATTGTGTTTACTTAATTATAAATCATAACTCATCTTACTTATAATTATATATTATATCAGCTGTATATTTATCTCGTACACTTGTATTTAACAGCCGAACTTTCGATTTTACGGTCATTCGATTGCTATGAACATACGTAAAAGTAATCAAGATTTGGTCTGTCTATTCAAAACAATAAAGGATAAATATATCAAATGATACGTGGTAAATGTCATTGCATTGCCCGTGATATGTAGACTAATGGCATTGTACATTACATAAGTCACCTTTAACGATGGCTGTTTCGCAGAACAGGTTAAAGATATTTATAGATACCTTTGTACATAACATCGGATGACCCGGTGTAAAGGTTGCTTATTTTTCGAAATTGCGAAAGTGGACGTTTTGGCGAAGCTCTGGGCGATAATTCGGAAACTAGGGTATGAGAAAGTTTGCCAACAAATAAATGCCTAAGATGCAGTGCAGTGCATTGTATTCGAAGATATTTGGACACACTAAGTTACACAACTATTATACAGTACAGTACTAACAGGGTGACCTGGGCGCTCATTCCGTATTAACAGAAGGGAAGCAGTACAGTGGTTTTACAGGCAATTGTACATAAAATTATACAAATATTGTACTGTACAGTACTAGCAAGATGACATAAGCACTTGTTCCGAATTAGAAGAGGGCACAACACTTGAAAGATCGTTTTACAAGCACTTGTATACTAATAAGTTATACGAATATTGTAGAGTACTAGCAACTTGACATAGACACTCATTTCTCATTAGAGAAAATTACGACTTGGCAAATACCGGCTTAGTAAGTGTTCTCTATTAATCGTAATGCAACTACGTAATAATGTATTTCTATTGTTTTACATATTCTGAAATGGTCGATATAATCGGTAATAATAATAATAATAGTATCTCAATAAATATTTAAATACGTCTCATATATGTAATTTAGAGATGACCATGACAGGAAAATCAATCACATGATTTAATGTTAATTGTTAATATTAATTGTATAACGAAGGTCATTTTCATAATCACGACATTTAACACCTGCTATTTGTCAGTCTTGACATAGGGTCAAATGCGACTGTATTGATCCAATATACAACAAACGTGTGATTCAATTTTGCCCCAAATTTCAAATGAACTCCGTCATAATAATAGGCAATGTATGGGAATCTGCTTCACGAGTCATTCGAGTCATTTCAGCGTTAGTTTAAGGT
>QXVX01003597.1:0-14569 GCA_013436065.1 Halocynthia aurantium
GTGTGTAGTGCCAGATTAAGGCTCTGCTGGCCCTAAGGCACATTTTGATAGGTGGACTAAAAATATAGATATTGGGTTTACCGAACCAAGTAGGAAAAGCCTTCAAGGACCAACGCGTATATGAAGAAGGATGCCATTTATTTACGTAAAACAAAGGAAAACATTTTTGTCATCACCTGATAATAATCAATTTTTTTACTTTATTTTTTTATGGCCTGAATTTTCGGTTGTCCCTAAGGCACTTGCCTTATTTGCCTAATCGGTAATCCGAAACTGGTTGTATGCCTAAATAATGGTGTCAGCCATGAGTGTCAGTTAAAATATGGGTTTTTCCCAAAATATGTGTCCTGAATTATTTTCTCCATGGACCACCGTTATGCCACTGTGGACCACTTGAAATCCCTCTGCATCATCCTTAGGAAAGAGCTTATTATAAAAAAAAAATCGGGAAAAAATCTCCCTAGCTCGTCAAAAAGTCCAACACTGGGGCTAGAAATACGCCGCCCTCCAGGTGGTAGTAAATCTGACTAATCTGTTTTGCTAAATTTAAGGAAGCAAAACATGCAGACAATCTGAAAAATGATGTGCATATTACTACCTAGTCAGTGAGACAGAGATTTAAACAGTCATTATATATCTTGTGACATGTGTATGGGAAATAAAATGTTACAGCATCAACGTACATTTAACTTCTATATACTTCTTTACTTTTTGATTCCATTGCAGGACGCAACTGCGCGTGTAACTTGCATGAAGGAAGTTAATAAACTATACAGTGATCGTGAAAGAGCTGAGCAGATTCAAAATTTCACACGGCGAGTGAAACAAGGAGTGTTGGAGATGACACGTAATAGTGATTGGCGAATTGGCGAGCAAGCTGTGAAGCTCATATCGCGAATGTACAAGTGAGTATCAATTATTATAATAGTAATATCGTTTGATATTTTCTGTTATTATTGTTAAGAATAACGTTAACTTAACCGTTAACAATGACCAATAGTATAGTTATATAGTAGTTCGAACGCTGCAGACTTCGAACAGTGTATTCGAGAGAAATTCCATTTCGAGTGAAAAAATACGCTAGCTAGCATCTGTGTGCGCCCAATTCGTCTCTCGCTTTCGCCGTGAAAGCATCTCTCACATATCGTTACTCTCGTTTTTGTTTTAGTCCCCTACCTGCCTCATTTTTGGTGTTTTTGTTTATAATAACCCCCAAGAATAGTTTAGCATGCATTTTAATACGGAATTTGCCAGAACCATTAAATCAGTACAAGCTAACGGTCGTGAAAGTAATGAGCTTTGACTGTATTCGGGGATTTGGGTTATTTTCCCTCGAATTTTGTGTGTTTGCTGTTCGAAATTATCGACATGGATTCGGATTAGGGTCGGGCAACGTATTAATTCAATTCTCAATATTTCTATTGGGTAATTTTGGTTCGTACCTCGAACAATTCAGAGTTCGAACGGCCTCGTGAAATCGCATGTCGATAGGAATCCAGGAAGGAAAAAAGTGGACTTACCGAATTAGTAGAAAATTGAATGCTTCATTTTCGAATATACATCCAGTTATATTGGAGTACTGACTATGAATTAACTACATGTATATCTGTTTTTAAATAGGCATGGCATTGATGGTGAACCGCTATTAACAGAAGAAGAAAAGAAGGAACTGTACGTTCTTGTTTATTGCTGTCGTCGCCCTGTTGGTTTGGCAGCAGGAGAATTCCTGTTCCGTGCGAAATTCGGATACGAGGTAAAGCTGTTATTCAGAATTTTATAGTCTTATAATTTAGGATTTTTGCCAGGACCATCAAATCAGTTCAAGCTAACCGGAATTTTAAGCTTACCGATATCTAAGTAACGACCTTTGTGTATTTGCAGCATTTTATTGTGTTATTTTCACCTTAAATTGTGTGTATTTGCTGTCTAAGTTAATCGAAATGGGTTAGGATTAGGGCCACGGATTAATGCACTTCCAATCATTTTTAATGGGGATAATTGATTCGGGTTTCGAACAATTCGGTGTTCAAACTGCCCCATGGAACGGAATGAGTACAAAGTACGAGACATCGCTGTATATTTAAATAAGAAATACCCCCAGTCCTAATTCCTACTTCAGCCATATTCACAACCCCCTCACTAACTGCAAACTCAACCCTAACCCTGATCCCAGCTTCAATTAGCCTATATATCTTATTTTCACATTTTCATTTCAGTTGCTGCTTTGCCAGTAGTTATTTTAAAGTCGCTATTTTGCCTGGATCCCACAATAGATAAAATACCGTTTTCTAATGCTGTGAAATACTTCATTCTGGGTAATGGTGAAGAACACAAGACGACGTACTAGCACTAGCAGACTAAGCATTAGCAGGCGAAGCGGAATTCGAAATATAGGATCGGAAAATGGAATAAATCTCATTGATTTGCTTCTCTTTCATACCCAGAATAATGTGAGTGTCCATTCTATTTTTAACATTTCTGATAAACTGACAATACTGACGCTAAATAATTATTAAATAGGTATAATGTTTAATAATTGGATAGATGTAGTGTATTAGAATACATTCAAGGGAGAGGGTGATGTGAGGGTAAGTATGGAAATTCTTTTATATTTTCATTATGATATTCCGATACAGTTGAGTTTCCCTTATAACATTATTTTGGAATCCGGAATATGTTGATTTATTATAACTAAGCGGACCCCTTTCCAATATGTTTTTGTTGCCCTTGGCTGGTTTCCTTACACATTAAAAAACGGACACCATTTGCATATGATTTTCTACTATACAAGTATTGGGTTTTATATAATGTGTAAAAACAAAGCATTGAATATGATTACATGTAAACGAAATAAAAACTGAAAAAGGGCAACATTTCATTTTCAAAGTTTATTCGTATTTTCTGTACAAAAAAAGCATGATCACTGCTTACAAACTGCATTGAAAAAAACTTCGGATTTTGGAAATTCGGGTGATGGATTCTCAACTGTAAGGGTCCGTAAAGGAAGAGCTAACAACTTTCAAAATTGTAGACGTGTGAGAGAGAGTAAGGGGAGATTTTGTACTGGTGGTTTTTACACCTAAATAGACTTAACTCGGGAGAGTACACTACGCTGAAATCACATTTTTTCTTATAATAACTCAGCTTCGATGTGAATTCTTTATAGATTCATGAACACGTTACTCATCTCGTGGATTCTGTTTGGGAATTCGCAAAAAGCATTTTCACAGATTGGGAATATATCACTCACCTATTGCTTAGCACATTATTCAACGGAAGGGAACAACTAAATCCGGATGAAAAAACCATCGTTGTTGATTTTCTGCTCAGCGCAGTGAAACGAGTGTTTAGCTGGATGCCACCTGACGGGCGACTTAATACCTCACGAAGAACGGTAATACAAATATCTTCAAACTTCGTTATTAGTTCATTCCATGGAATAGGTCGAGAACCAAAGCGGTATTTTCCATTTTTTCTGAGATTAATTAAATAGTAACACTCTATTCCAGAAACACCACCACAAATTTAATAGTAACTAAAAAAATGTAGATGGGTCCCCTGGTCTTGGCACGCTTAATACACTTACATTTATTAGTCGTTTTAGTCAGTCCTATGAAATTACATGCATTGGTATTTCAGACCTATTGCGAGGTGAGATAATTTGTATAACCCCCGTTAATCCGACGCAGCCCTGTAAACAAGGATTTTGGATAGTCGATATTCATAACAAATAGGCAAATGCTCGCAAACATCATTGTCACAATCTTTTTTTTATGGAATCTCAATAATGATAACGAAAAAGCCTCTTGATTGCAGATTTTGACTAAAAGCGCTGATTTGGAACACGAACAATTACTAAGTCAAACATCGAAACATTTCTTGTTGCATTTACCTGAGCTGCTCGAAAAATATTCACGTGATGATGCAAAACTCGTTATGTTGATACAAATTCCTCGATTTCTTGAAGTGAAAATCTACATGACTGACAAGTATGTACTACTGAAACTTTTCAATTGTTTGTTCTTGAATACACCTGTAACCAGGGTTACCATCTGCCTGGACCGAAAGATGAGCAGGTTCGGAGAAACATCTTACTACAAAAAAATTAACGAAAATATTTGGAAAATCGTTTTGTTTGAAGGGATGAAGATCAAATCACTCATAATATTTCATCAGAAATGATATGCTTCAGCATATCTTAGAAATAAGCACGATCTGTCGGCCTTTCCTATAACAGCGACATGCAGAGCCATTCTCCCTAAAAGCGTTACAATATTTATTAATATGTAAAATATATATGGATACACATTGCTATTTATATTATGAAAATAACATTTACATTGCATACATTGCTATGTTTAAGTTTCACGGTTCATGGTTCTCTTTTAAAGAAATTTTCGTTGTATTCTCTCGAAATTATCACACGCATAAATGTACTGTATGCCATGTTCAAGTCTCACGGTTCATGGTTCTCTCTTTGAAGATTTTTTCGTTGTATTCTCTCTAAATTATAACACTCAAAAATATATGCTATGTTCAAGTTTCACGGTTCATGGTTCTCTTTTAAGGATTTTTTCGTTGTATTCTCTCGAATTATCACACAAAAATATATGTTGAATTACATTGTATGTACATATAAATATATATTTGTTTACCTTGATAGAATTCGTCTGACACGACTGCTAAAACTTCTATCGACGATTTTCGACACGTCTACCGATCCAGACGTGCTCGAACAAATATCGATGACATTTCGGACTCTTGCTGAACACAGCCATATAGGAAGTGAGACGATGGTCCACTTGGTGGCGGTGGCTGAAAAATGGACTTCGGAATTCAACAATGCAAAAGCCAGTTTTTGTGCAACAGTATGTTCAAGTACTGTAATTTTCCGAACGTTTATTTTGTCTCTTCATCTACGTTTTGCTGTACAGGAGGGTACAGACGATGATACGACGATTCAAGTTACTGGTGCGATACTCCGAGTATATTTGCTGTTCTTGTACAACAATCTTTTACTGCGTGTTACGGTACTTCCTGACGTCCAGTTGCATTTCGATTTTGCTGTTCCTGAAAGGGTTTGACTGCATTTGATCACTCATTAGATAAATATATCATCTACCTTAACACTATATTCAAAGTATATATTCCTGTTTACAATGTTAATGCAAACAATATCGTAAGTATTTCAATTATATTTGTTAATGAACAGTCGTGAAATTAGCATGCAAATTAAAGTTTTTTTTAACATTGAATGTTAAAGCAAGCATTTTATGAAGCTTCATGTAGTATATGCAATATGCAATTGCCTAGCCCTAGAATTAAAGCTTGGCAATAATTACTAAATACAGTATATGTATGTATATATACACCACAGTAATTATTGGGAATCGATCAGTGAATTGGAACATCAGACTAATTTGGAGGCACATAAATAGGAGGAAATACTGAACCTAGGGTAAATAGGCATATTTCAACATTTCTGTGTTTAATTACCGTTGCATTGAATGGAGTAGATCTTGGGAACTTTCATGACTTCGACTTCTTCCAGAATATTATTAATATTGATTTTAATTTCGGCGTCCATATTTACAATATTTTCTCAGGTTAAGAAATAGGAATATTCATTATCTATCACCGAATCATTTAAATCTCTTTACTAAGATTCCATATTAATTTTTTTATTCATAATGATAATTTTTCTAAGTTTTTCGCTTGTCTTTACTGTTCCTCGGATAACCACAGTGCTAACGTTGTCATCATTTTTCAGTTGATGGTATTCAGTTTGAAACTGGAGTTTATCATGATCAAATGCAAATCCAATAATGCTGAAGAAAGCGAGCCCTTGAATAATGATGAAGTTGAAGATATACATATTCAGGCACATACTTTATACCAAAAATGTATTTACCTGCTGAGCTTTTCTATGGAATCAATGGTACGAATTTAACTTTTGAAGTATCCGGTTTACCATGGGGCCATTGACCATTGGCCATTGACTCCAAATTAATAATTTTATCTAACAAGTGAATAGTGTATTGATATAAAGTAAGAATTTAAGAAGAATTTTTCCTCTTTGACGGTTCTTTTGATATTGAAGCTTTAAATACATCCCCATTAGTACGGCGACAACATTAACGTTGGAACGGGAGCGTAAAATCGTAACCTTAGTGCCGCCTTCATAATATTGACAGGGATCACCTGAATAATTGTCACTTCAAAATGCCAACCTGAAAAATCGTCTCCAAAAAAAATAAATGTATAATGAAATATTTGGATTTGATTACGCCGCACTTTCCAATAACCTAGCCACTGCCTTAATTGAGGGCCTGCTGTATAACTTCAAAGGTTATTCGAAAATTTAATGATAGAGGCATCAACGTGTGATCTTCCGTAATATACTTCAGGGTAGCAAGATGTAACATGCTTTTTTTAACGTGAAAAACAATTTTTGAGATTCAATCAATGGTGGGCCATCACAACCAGGTTCTCCGAATTCTTTCCACAACCTCCGAAGGTGCAGACATTACTAATACGCTTGGCAAAACTCGAACTTTCATGTACCCAATCTGCGCCTTCATGCAATTCTACTAGATTAACTATAACGCGAATAAACTATTGAAATACTTTCAATTTAGGTCAAGGAAGCAAGTTACTCGTGTCTTTGTGACTATCTTTATATTTATGGACTACTGGGTGCATCGGAAAACTTATTGTCTCCCATCACTGCCATTCCCAGCGACCATCAAGAAAATATCGTCAACTATGTGATAACCAACGTGTGCGAGTTTTCACAGGGTGAGTGTGGGACCTATCTACCTGCTTGATTAGGATTATGATCACTCTTTGCTTTTGCCAACTAATGCATACACCTTAAACATATTTTTGATCTCATGGAAGATAGAATTTATTAGATAAATTTTTTTGGCCATTCTACTTTATCAGGAGATTGAAGGTACAGAATTGTGTTTCAATAATAATAATTATGGGATTTCCAAAAAACGCTTACTATATTCAATTCAAATTCGTGGTAGCCTAGTAGGAACAATAGTACTTACAGTATCACCGTATGAACTACCCATATCCCACTCAATGTGATTTTGATCATCCCCCTACCTTAATAATCACACCATTCCCCTCCTCACATCTTGAACACAATAATGTTAGTAGAACAGACTGCATTGAGTAATGTATATTGGGTGCTGAGTATTTCAAGTATCTTCTCTTATTGAATATACGTAAAATCAGCATGTTGGCTTGTTAACTTTTTCTTTTCATCATTGATTTATCATAGAAAACATCTCATAACGCATACAGTATATACAATATACAATTGTCTTTAATTGTAAAATTATGCTGGATAATTTAAGTTGATAGTTCTACGAAAAAATCACATTGGCAAAATTGGCATAATCTTACACTTCTATATGCTCCCATTTGGTCGGTGGAGTACGACATACGAAAAAGACACTGATTCAAAAGAATTTTCATTGGAAATCAAAGCCTTTAACGAAAGCATGAATTGACTAGGAATAGATTTGTGAACAAAATCTCATGATGAATATTTTTTTATATATTGGTATTTAGATGATACAGCTGACCACAGAACTCAAAGTGAAGTCATTAATCACCATCGTGCGCTTCTAGCTAGTGTTTTCAAATTGATAAAATTGAAACTAATCGCCCACAGGACAGCGGCGCCAATTTTTCACCATGAAGTTAGGTATTTTGATGCAGAACACAATATTGTTGTATTTATACTTACGTGGTTTTATGTAATAACGTTTTTAAATTATTATTTAATTACCGTTACTCTAGGATCCGTTTTCAAACAGACTATGGGGATATAATTAAGGCAACCATGAAATATCTGGAAGTCCATGACCCAAAGTTCTGTGGTCGCATGTTAGCGACTGTCTTGTTCACGGTATGCTTATTTTATATGATATACTAGGAATAATATAGTAGCATATTGTAACAAGAGTAGCATATTGTCTTAAGTTCTTTGGCAGTCCTCCAGACACTCGCTGTCAGATCTATGACTCCAACAACCTTACATTATGAAATGAGTGTCAGATCTATGAATCCAACAACCTCACATTATGAAATAATATGCAACTCACAAATATATCATATCAGAAAGTCTTTATATTTTATTCTCATTATATTTATGACTGAATTTTCATTAAAAAGTTCAGTACATTTATGACTGAATTGCAGTAGCAGTAGTACTTACGGTATGTGTTGGCGGTTGGTGGTAAATCAAGCAACGTTTCAGGTCCTTTGCTCGTCTTGATACTTTGGTAACAGTGCAAATAAACTCGAAGCTTTTAATGCACGGCAGTAAGTTTGTAATTTGCCACGGGAATAATAAAAATAAAACTTTATTAACACCAACATGAATTTCTTCACTTTCCATGATTTATAATGGAGTAACTGATTCGGACTTCGACGAACCCTTCAGAGTTCGAACGGCCTTCTGGAACGGATTAAGGACGAAGTACTTGGCTGCACTGTATTTAATATATTAATGGCTATATTTACTTCGACCCTTCCAGTCGAATTGTCTCTAGATAGGTTTGACAATCGTTAGATAAGTTAATTAGTAAATGAATCACTCGACTTGACTAGGGATGCGTTATGAATTGACTCGGCACAGACACAAACAAGGAACCAGTATTTTAGCTTAATACTATTATTTTTATATTCCAGTTTTACAAAAAATCAGCCCTGATTCTAGCACAGAAATTGGCTACCCACCTCACTCGCATGCTGGACATCAACCATGCAATATCAAGAGATGCTGTTGCAGAACTGAACAGGTCTGCTAAGTCTTATGTAATATTCATTATCACCGAATTGCTCGCAACATTAAATCAACCGTATGTCCATGATTAACATACATAGAGTCATCAAAAGCGGCGGTGTTGAGGGTTATCATATATAGCTATGCCTTTGACGACGATATCTATTCCTCGGGTTGTCATTCATTTATGTGATGGAATTATTTGATTCTGATTGGTTGGCTATCCAAGAGAGGAGTTGCCCTAAATCTCAAGAGGCGTGTTCTAATACTCATCTGCTGTTGTTAAAGGTGGATGGTCAATGTCAGGGCTTCCCAACTTTTTTTGCTGTGTACCCCCAAGCGCTGATTTACCCAGGATTTTTTTGGGGGGCGGGGGATGATCAAATTATACTACTTGCTGCTCAATATAACTACTCAACTTAGTGTACTTAGTATTTGATAAAAAGCGTACAAGGATACCACATCCCTATTCCGTTTATTTCTATATATCTGAAGACTAGTAATATTGATTTGTTCCCGGAATTTTCTCTGAATGAATCCTCTCCAACAAATATTTATTATTCTTACAGAAGTGGATTGAAATTCGTCTTTAGTGATTTCAATGCGAGTAGGAGCAGTGCAAACCTTGATGCTAGCGGGATAGCGGATTCGCCGTGCGATCTGAAATTTCTTTCCGTCCTCATGAAGACATCCACGAGGGTCCAATATCAAGATGGGAAGAAAATGTGAGTCTTTATCCACCACAATTTTCAGTTTGAAAGATTGTAGGGCTGGGTAGATTTTTCCTAGGTTTTCGTTTCCCATGGGAAGATTGTGATTTTACATGATTGGTTATTTTTGCTGTTGTTGATAATGTGAGCGTACCGTAATAAAAAGATCGGATAACCAATGTGGTTGTTGGGTCCGTAATCGCTGAAATATACTTTTCATTTAATGTCAGCTGAGAAAAGTGGATAGTTTGTAAATACTTCACTAAGTTTACTATACTTTTCATTGTCACTGCTATACATAAATTGAAAATTTGATATAAGGGCCTATTAATCTAGGTTGATGGGGTAATATACCTGGTAGTTGAGGCACGGCGTCTCCACAGCCCTCATGGGCCAGTCACTGCTGAAGAACATAATTCTAATATTTATTCGAACTTAATGAAAACATCTTTTCATTCGTTTTAGAAATCGTAGTAAAAAAATTGTGCAATCACTTTGCGTTATATCCTCACTGTATATGATTGTTTTTCAGAATTGAATACTTTAACAAACTCATGGACCCAACGTGGGATCCCGACAGTCATGGTAGGAAATACACCGTCTTACATTCATTCTCGCCTTCTAACTACTAATTTTTATCTATTCCTTTCAGAACTTGCTGTCCTATTGAAATACAAAAAGTCTATGAAAAAACCCCATACAGTAAGTTTTTTTTAAATTTTCCTTCAATCTTGACAATTTCAATTTATTTTGTTGACGTCTCGATGAGGAGTGACGCGGCTATTTTGATGCAACTTTATTCGAGTCAGGGACATTACGAGACTTAATTTTTTGTTAGAACTAAACACTATTGACTTGATTTTGCTCGTGAGAACCGGGAAATGTTTCCAATCTGCAATTTATGATTAGATTAAAATTCATTTCGAATTCCAAATTGTAATTTATTCTGCCCAACAATAACAGAAATCCTGATTTACTGAATACAATACCGCATGTATTTGATGTGCTGTTGCCTAGCCTAATTAGTGTGATTTTCATGAATAACCGTAGATAAGCACGACTTGACACTCAGAATATGGTCAAATTGAATCACGGTAGTTCATTGAGTTGGATTGAATACTCCTTCACCGATTTTTATATTCATCAGTTCAATTAAACATGGATTTCAAAAAAAAAAAAAATTCAATTTTCCATTTTCAGATTTTCTGATATTAAATGTAAAATTCTGTGATATTAGCTGTACTGTCCCTCAAATTAAAGATAGTTAAATAGGAGTCCATTGAATCTAAGATCTGCTTGATTATTTCAATTAAAGGCGAGTAAAACGTCAGATCAAATATCTGCAGAGGTGGAAATATCTTCTGACCATAGCAACACGTCACCCGTGTTGGCAGCAGAGAGGCAGAATGAGAATGGGGGTCGTGCGGTAAGTACAGTACCCCAACTTGATATTTTAGAATACTCGGATATTCCCTGCTTAGTCCAATTAATCAAGGATTTACCAAATTATTTCGATTGAAGGCTTCAGATCAAATACCCGAAGAGGTGGAAGTATCTCCTGACCATAGCAGCAGAAACCGCACGTCACCCGTGTTGGCAGCAGAGAGACAGAATGAGAATGGTGGCCGTGAAGTAAGTACCTCAACTTGATATTCTAGAATGTGGAGTGGAAATCGGAGTCCATTGAATCGAGAGTTTACCAAATTATTTCAATTGAAGGCGTCGGATCAAGTACTCGAAGACGTGGAAATATCTCGTGACGCTAACAGCAGAAACCGCACGTTACCCGTGTTGGCAGCAGAGAGACAGATTGAGAATGGTGGTCGTTCGGTGAGTACCTTAACTTGATATTCTCGAATTCTCGAATATGCCATGCATTTATAAGATGGATCCCGATCTGTTTATTCAGCAAAAGCGGAGAAGAACGGCCTAGAAATATAAGTTGTTTGTTCTCCGGGACATTTCTCTCGTTTTGCAATGTTATATTTTCAACACAATTATCCGTATTAAGTGATTAGCACTTTGACATTGTAACATTTCGTTAATCCATTGAGTAATAACTGTAAGTAATAACTTCTGTGACTATTTCGGTAGCACGCTTACTCCACTCCTAATCGCCTTTCTGTAAAGTGACTCGATCGGTTGCAACAGCAGTGACTTTCTCGCTCCATTAACCATATGTTTTAATCAACTTGAATTGTTGTATATTGACCTTTATCGAACTGCGGAGAAGTTAACCGTTTCCAATCGCTGGAACTGCGAGAGATTAAATAACATCGAGAGACTCGGTAAAGTTAAAAATCAGTTTAATCTGGTTGACGGCCTAATCTGTAATATTGTAACGTTAAAAAGTTATAGTCGCATTTTTGTATTAGTGAAATCTGGTATGATGAAGGATAATGATTGTACATAGCTCCTCCTTGCTAGATGTAACACCTTGATAGGGGTGTTATTGGCGTTATTTTAAGGAAACAGATATGACAGACAGACTACAAAATATGATTGAATTTTGAAACCATGTAGGAAGCCATGTATTAATCTTAAAACGGAGATAGAGAGATGTGAGAGATGTAAGAATCTATTATCTATTCTATGGTATCGATTGTATCCTCTGACACGAATACACTGTACCGTGAATTCCTTATAATCTGTTTGATGTAGATATTCTTTAAAATTAGGAATTAACATCAATTGTAAGATCATTCTCGCGACCTTATTATTTGTTGAATTATGGGAATTCTTCGTCGTTGGTATGCGGGACTTGTACAATAGTAAAGAAAATGTTCTTTGAATTTGCTTACTTTAATAATCTACTTGATATTCACACGACTGTGTGGGTACCGAGTCTTGTTCAGTTAGTAGCGCTTTTGGGCTTTGGTTTATTTGATGCACCTTATGAGACTTGTGACATTGAAGGTTTAATTAATTGTGTATATATATTGACATGCATCCTTATTACAATCGAGAACGTGTTAGAATTAATTAATATTTGGTTGTAAACTCCCTGGTGATTATCACACACAGCACAGTGCCTTATTCTTGAGGGAAAATCTCCACTGGTATTCTAAATGAAGCTTTGGAGTACTATTCTTACCTTACACTCTCTCATGTCACATCGGAAATAGACATCGGAAATAGACTACTGCGGTATCTGATAAAGGATAATAAATAGAAAGGCACTGTATATTATTCAAACATGATGGTCTTGCAGTGTACGAGACGACACTAGTACAGCACTACCTTTTTGTTGTTGTTTTCCCAAGATATGCTTGTCGTTAGTGTGTTTGCCTTTACCTGTGCTTTACTGATGTGATTGTAAATGTAAAATTGGTGATGGTGAAATTTTCATTCAGATCTGTTGTGCTCGAAATTCGTTCCTTAATTTTGCTAGCAGTCATAAAAGTTCATGAAAGCGCAAAGACCTTTTTGTTGTCTCGCAGTGCATGAAATCTATATTTTCCGCTGTTAGCATTCCTCGCTGCATTATTATGACAGATAATAATTCGATAAGTTGACAGAAATGAATCGATTAATGAAAAAGTTCAGCGAACTGAACCACGGTAACTGCTTGGACGCTCAGCGCGTTTAGTACGGTATATTATGAGATCGTTGCTTGTAGGACAATGCCAAAAGAATAGCATTTGACTGTGATAATACTCCGGTAATCACAGGTAGATTCTAAGATAATCGAGGTTGGGTTTCCAAGGTGAAAAAAAAGATCAGTGAATTGACATTTCATCTAACAGCAAATACTATTGTTAGATGTAGATCGTTGTTTGTGATCGTTGATGTTCATTTGTGCAGCCTAGAATATATTGAATAGCTTGCCAGTAGTTCTGATTTAGTATTTAGCACTTGGTATCGTACATGGTGCGGAGGGATACTAATGAGCGTAGCCTGTGCCAGAAAACTTCTTTTTTTTAAGTTGGGGGAAGGCGGTGGAAATAATTTGTGATTACGGTATCTTGAATGACTCTCGCTTAGATCCAGAACCGGGTTAGGATTTTGTAGCCCCTATGCAGGCATTGGAGAGATCCTCGGAAATAGATTTAATAGCAAACCAGTTAAGGAAAAATTAAATTTGCATAGGGTAAGCAATAATTGAATTTAAACATTATATTTCCGTAATTTTGCGGGAAGAAATGTGTCCACTATATTAAAAAGGGGTGCAAGATAATGGAATTAAGAGTCGTTCGAAAGTGATTACAGTAATTCCTCGCCTATCGCGGTGGTTACGTTCCAGAACCCCCCNTTTATGAGATCGTTGCTTGTAGGACAATGCCAAAAGAATAGCAGTTGACTGTGATAATACTCCGGTAATCACAGGTAGATTCTAAGATAATCGAGGTTGGGTTTCCAAGGTAAAAAAAAAGATCAGTGAAATGACATTTCATTTAACAGCAAATACTATTGTTAGATGTATATCGCTGTTTATGTTCATTTGTGCAGCCTAGAATATATTGGTAAGCTTGCCAGTAGTTCTGATTTAGTGTTTAGCACTTGGTATCGTACAGAGTGCGGAGGGATACTAATGAGCGCAGCCCGTGCCAGAAAACTTTTTTAAGTTAGGGGAGGAAGGTGGAAATAATTTGTGATTACGGTATGTTGACTGACTCTCGCTTAGATCCAGAACCGGGTTAGGATTTTGTAGCCCCTATGCAGGCATTGAGAGATCCTGGTATAGTAAGCCATAATTAAATTTTAAACATTATATTTCTGTATTTTTTCGGGAAGAAAGTTGTCCAATATATTGAAAAAAGGGTACAAGATATGGAATTTAGAGTCTCATTTTATACGAGTTTGAAATTGCATAATGTAAGATTGTAAGTAACTAATTGAATAGAGAAATTAGGTATGCGTTCGAAAGTGATTACAGTAATTCCTCACCTATCGCGGTGGTTACGTTCCAGAACCCCCCGCGATAGATGAAAATCCGCGAAGTAGAAACCACATATTTATACAATTATTTGAATATATTTAAACGTATTTTAAACCATTATAAATCATTCACACACTCTTATTTATCTTATTAACTTTTCCCACAATTATTTGA
>QXVX01003603.1:0-17788 GCA_013436065.1 Halocynthia aurantium
GCAAAAGATAAAACTTACCGGCGTTTTATTCCTTGTTTCGTCAAGGAATTGTTGAAGCGATATTTTGCCAATAGTCTTAGTGCCATTAGCAGCGGCTGCAGCTGCAGCAACAGCAGGTGAGGAATGCTGATCTTCACTGCTAGCACTACTGCTCTTTCGACCTGAGGGATAATAAGAATATTGATATAAATTATAACAGAATTGATAAAGGAAATTTAGAGCCTACAGTCAAAATACATAAAACAGGAAAATGCACATCTGTTGTATAACATTATCATTCTCTCTGCTATTAAGGTCAAAATACTTTTACGAATCATATTCTCTAGAATAGCAGCTGTAAGCTCATGTGTATAATGCTAGAATGCATGAAACTGAAATATTTTTACAGATTTCCTTCATTTTAATAGCTCATGTTTAACGTTGGCTAGATATTAGTATTAAACGCACCCTTCGGTATAGATCCTGTCAAACTGGAAGCGCTATCCTGTTGTGAAAATGCCCGGAGTTGCTGTGACGACGCTGAAGGGTTAAGAAAAAGGATTAGAAAGCTAGATTTTGTTAGAATACATAAAGTGCGGTTTGGACAGCAAAGAAAATCACTCCACATCAGTGCAAATAAACACAAAAGAAATTTAATTTAGATGGTGATTTTTTCAATGCGATATGAAAATAAAAGTGCAAATATCAAAGCGCTCGTTCTTTGCATGTCTTTTCCAACAATCCAGGAGATATGCAACAGCACACTTGAAGTGGAAAATATAATTCGAAAGCAGAGTGATTAAATTGTGATCGTCTATGTGTGCTTAACTTACCACATGTAATACAAGGTACCCTACATAAAGTCGTTGTATTATCTTCATGGGACCCGAACACATTTCCTGTTCAAAACAGGACTGCAGGGTCATTGAGGTTACAAGATCTTCACACATTTTTATTCAGAGATTCTAGTTTTTTATGTAGTCAAGGGCAAAACTATATTCTACTATAATTATTGAGAATAATTGTGAAGCTAAATATTGAGCTTAGTGATGAATTTCCCAATATTGCTGTATGGTCATATTCTGTTATGAGAATATATAGTGCACAAGTTAGAAATTGTAAATAAAACATGTTTGGAAGTTGGAATAAATAAATCTGATTATATTCCAAAAAGCTTGTGTACTATAGTGACCCAGATTCATATTACCAGCAAACTATTGTACTGTGTTTCATATGCATATTGTGGTGCCAATTGCAATAGTTCATTCTATCCTCTTAGCATATTAACATAATGGCTTGCACATGGGGAAATTATGTATTACAATATTCTTTATACTATGAGGAAGATATCCGAGTGTATATTTCTTGCCTTCACTTCCAAGAGAGTCTACAGATTCATGGTCCAACGAAGATTGTGATGCCGTACTGCCGACGACCCTGATGTCCTCGATGGATTGGAAATCTGTCGCGGCAAGCAATGAACAATCAATGAATCAGTTTAAAAGAAAAAATGTCCAAAATTCCATGAGTTTGATGGAGGAAGAAGCAATTGATCATGCAGACAGATCATTGACAAATATACAACACTGTGATGTGATCATTGCAAAGAATTTGTGCTGTGGCAGGCATGCCATCGATGGCATGCAACTATGGTCAGTATGGCAGTGGCGGTTGTAGTGACACTAACATACGCAATAATAAGAAGCCATGCAAGAAATAAAAAGTGATTCGGAAATCTTAGATTTTCCTTTACTGAATTATTGAAGAAGTGAAATCAAAGATTCAAAAGAATGATTGACAGTTGCAAGTGAATATAACTAATCAAATGAGACAAGTTAGTAATAAAACAAACACAGGAGCAGCTGGTGTAGAGGTAAATATTTGATTGTGAGATTTATAGTCATCTTTGGACAAGTAAAAGGAAACAGTGAACAGGATGAAGTGTTGTGGAATGCAGATCAGTGTTAAAATGTTTAATTAAGTTTACCATGCAATATTCAAAGTTTATATTGCAATTATAAGTGTGATATTAGTAAGAGAAGATGAGTATGCGTGGTTAATACCTAATGATCAAAGTAACAAGGCAAGACTACTAAAGCAAGCATAGAACTAATTTATGAATGAAAGCAGCTTAAAAGCAAATGATTTTGAAAAGAATTAAATACACAACTTCCTCGATTCACGAGTGAGTTCCTCAGTCATGAAGCTCATCCAAAAATTCTTTAATTGAAGCGCATCATTGTTACTTGGTTACTGGGTGGTAGGTGATGAGTTAAATATTATTACAGGGTAGTTTGATTAAAAATAAACGAAGCCCATGAGCTACAGTTTTTGTATGATTTGATGCTTATGAACTTAATGTGATTAACGAGAAAAATTTCTCGTAACTTCGAATCCTCGTAAATCGAGAAAGTAGTGTACCATGCCGTAATAAAAGCAGCAAGGTTAGGATTGGAATTACAGGAATTGAAAACATGCATTCCTACACAGGTTTCATACTGACCTTTGACATGGTTTGCATTCAACCTTATATCTACAGTTCCAGTGGCTGAAAGAGCATTCAATGCATTTGTGGAATAAGCCATCGATCCTCCGAGTCTTCCTCTCCTTTTTCCATCCTTGACATCATCTTTGCCACTCGGATCAACTAAAAACATTGAATCGCAAGGTTAATATCCTTTCAAAAAGACTTTAATACACTTTATAGAACGGTGTTATTTAAAGAAGGCAATCGTCACCGCATAA
This sequence comes from Halocynthia aurantium, assembly GCA_013436065.1. NCBI lineage: Eukaryota > Metazoa > Chordata > Ascidiacea > Stolidobranchia > Pyuridae > Halocynthia > Halocynthia aurantium. The sequence continues at coordinate 2,725 of QXVX01003603.1, forward strand.
TGTTAATAGTAAGCTAGGTGTTAGTATGTTCTACCTATCCAGCAGGCAGTTACCCGGAATAACATATAAGATAAGCCGTGATCCATTGATTCAATGAATAGAGAAAAGGTTCAATATTATATAGATTACAGTGCAAGATTATAGTTGTACTGCAAACAATGTATTCGGCATTTAGTTAGTCTTGGGCCACTAAACAAACTAANTGTCAGTTAAATGCATATGGAGATATAACAGATATAGCACACTGGTTAGACAGTAGAGTCTACATACGTATATTGTTTCTGTTCTGAATAGATCTGATCTTTGCTCTCCAACGTTTGTGACAGAAGATCTTCGTTCTGAGACATCAAACGATTTATTTGATCCAGGAGATGACGATTTTCATCCTCCAGGTTGACTTTGAGTTGCATGAGAACGTCGCAACGATTCGTCAGTTTGGATGTCGTGAAATCCAGCTGTTGGTTTTGATCCTAAAGAAAAATTTCACCAAAAAGTTACTATAATTCAGTGTATCCCTGCCACAGTCACAGTGCCGCCAAATAGTTATGTATAAAATTCTCCAAATAACATTTCAGGCTTAAGGCTAGCAGCTTTATTAGTTACAACTTGGTGACACTGTTTGAAAACAACTGGTCTAGTTTACCAATTATGAATCATTGACAATATTCAGTTCCCTTTTCTTACATACAATGCACTATTTTTCAAGAGCCACTGTAACAATAGGAATGCATCGACTACTACTCACTTTGATGTTATCAATTTCAGCTTCCAATTTTGCGTAGTCAAGTTTAAGTTGATTGTGAGATGTTTTTTCATTTCTGTTTCTCAACTGAAGTTCTTCATACTCGGAGCAGAGTTTTTTGTAAGAGTTATTAAGCCTGGAAATAGAGAGTTAGAGAATTAGATGTTCATTATTGGCTGACAAAAACATACAGGGTAGGTCCTGACGAAAACCTATATTAGCTTAGCATACTTTAAAAACTGAAGCTCGATATGCTTATTGAAAATAAATGGACATACCACAGGTAAGGTAAGAATGTGTAATAAACTATCCTCATTCAATTATTATAGAAATTTATTCAGCATTTTACATAATACATTGGAACCTATTTCTTTAAAATACTTGAATTTATGGTCTAGGTTTCAAGTTTCAGTGGATTGTTTTTGGTTGCTACCATTTGCATGAGTAGGATTACTTTTATTATTATTTTCGCTGTGGTGCAACTTGCCTCCAATTCATTGCTACATAAGTTCACTACTTCTGATCTAGACATTTCCTATAAAGATAGGATTAAACTTACTTATCGTGAGCTTCTTTCATTACATCTAGATTTCCTTCAGCCATTTGCCCTTCCATATGTTGTCTTTCCACTTGAGCTGCGAGTCGTTTCTTCAAATTCTCAACTTCTTCCTTTGTCTTCAGCATAGAATTGTACTTGATTTCTAAATCTTTGTACTGGAGATAAATAAAGAATATAAATAAAGGTTATAGCAATGAAAGAAAACAATGTAGATGCATAAGAAAATCTACACTTGTTTTTTTGCAGCAGCTCATGAGATTTAAATAATTGCATATTGTATTGCATATGTATATACTTTTAATGTGGTCATTACTGAAACTATATATAAAACTGAAAGCTAAGTTGATAGCTAAACAATAATATGAATTATGATATGGATAATTTGAGGAAGTGTACAGTGTACATTCTCTCGCGGCTTAGAATTCATACCCTGGGCTCAAAGTGCCCCCTATTTGAAAATCACTGAAGGTTGCTGGAAAGGTCGTAGGTTATGAACTAACCTCTGTTTTGAGTTGTCTGTTTGAAGTTTTAACTTTCTGATGATCTTGTACAAGACTTTCAACTTCCATTGTTTGATTCTCATGGAGTTGCATCAAATCATCATGATCTTTTTCAAGATTCTCTTTCTCCTGCTTGAGATCATCCAGCTCTTTTGCAAGTTCCCTTTTCTCAGTTTCCAAGTGGCTTTGATGTTTCGTAACATTGGAGTTCTGAGATCTGATGGAAGTGATCTGAGACTGGAGAGTTGAATTTTCCACCTTGAAAGAAAGAAGGAAGTTAAGTAATTTGTTCATCTATATTATCTATATAGTTACTACAACTGTGTTACATGTTAGGGTATACGCACTCCATATATGCAATGGAGTAACTTTTAACCTTACATATAAAGCAAGCATAATGATGGTGAATGAACTAACCTGCAACTTAGCACATTGTGTCTGCAATGAGGCATTCTTCTCTTGAAATTTACTTTGACTGTTTACGATTGAATCGTTCTTACTTCTTAATTTTTCGATCTGAATTTTGAGATCTTGGGAAGTCGCTTGGATGGAGGAATTTTCAGCAATCAATGTCGCATTCTGTAGAATAATTTAATAGGTAATTTATAGTAACTCTTAGCTAGCTGTTGACATTATTTCATTTGCTTTTAGTTCACACTAAAGTTTATATTAAACCAGCATAGCGATACACGGGTAAGCCTCTAATGGAAAGCCTTCCTTCTTATATATATATTATGGATGTAAAATGTTACTAAGATCACAGGAAATTCCCAGGCCCCTTTGAACCTCCGGATCTGTGTGCAATGTACCCCCTAAACCCCCTTGCGGGGACCCTGGCACTGTAGTTGTTATTATTCCCTCTATTTGTTGGATATATCATATTTTTAGTATTGCATACATCAATTTTAGGGCCCCTTTAGACTATGTCCAGGTTTTGAATAGTAATGTCATATACTCCATTATTACCAACACATCACTACACAATATTTCCTAGCATTTCAACTCACTCTTCGTTCAACTTCAATAAGATGATCTTTAATTTTAAGAAGTTCAACTGTTGTATTATCCTGGTGATTTGAACGTTTTCGAGATCGACTGAAATCAACTTCTTCATTGTGTCGCTGAGCAAGAGATTCATAATCATGCTTGATATTCTGCCCAAACAAACAGAAGTCTTTACTATATTTATTTCTAACAATCAAACCTTAAAGTCACAGACTACTAGATGGGAAAGGCTTGTTCGAGAAATTCGGGATTCTGAATTGTCCTAGCCTCTAACATGAAGATAAATTTAACTATAGAAAACAATGTACTGTACTGTACAATACATATACAGGATAAGCAATGTAAATCAATTAATGCCACTGTTTTAGATTGATGAGAAACACAAAGTAGAAAAATTTATTATTTTACTTAAAACAAGATGGGACTGAGCATGTAATACAAATTTAATTGCGATTTTCAGATACCATGTCCAAATTTTTTTGCCTCGAATTCTAGGAAATTGAGAGTGAATGGTGTATAGTTTGTGGTAAGGACATCAAAGCCATCAAATTCTAATAATGTCACGGAATTAATGGTTTTATATACAATACCTTGATGTCTTCTCGCAGCTTGCTATTTAGATTCGCTGATTCATGTAGTCGAGATTCAAGAGAATGAATTTTCTCCTCCTTTACTTCAACTGTCTTTTTGAATGTTGATTCGAATCGGTTTTCGAGGGCTTTGAAGCGTCTATTATACATATTATATATATATATAGTGATAAAAATTACAAAAAACAGTTAATCATAAGCATAAAACTTCATACATGTCATCTGACTGGTTGTTTGCATTGAGCAATTGTTCTTTGTTTAAACCGATTGATTCTAGTTCGGTCGACAACCGATCAAGTTCACTCTGCTTCTGTTGTACTGCAAGTTTTTCATTCACAAGATCTTCACGAAGAGTTGTCAGAGTTTTCCTGGAAAGCAAACAGATATTACTTGAGTTGTTATCAACATTTCAAGCAAATAGAGTTAAAATAAGTTAACTCATTTAATATCTTTAATAGACAACTAAAAACACAAGTCTACACAATTAAGAACTGGACTCTTTGTCTGCAAGATCTTGAAAATGAGAAAGTAATGATTATGACGACTGTAAGGAGATATATCTTCTTCTTACTTTTCAACACTCTGTTGTTTCTTGATCTCTCTCACTTCTCCTTCAAGTTCTCTTATTCTTGTTGAACTTTCTTCTCCTTTTTCGATCTGTCTCAGCATGGCTTTGTTCTGTCGACTGACACTAGCAAGCTCTTCAGCTGTTTCTTCAAGTTTGGCAGCTTTTGCCTAGATAAGCAAAAAGAATTGAAACAAATTAAGATTAATTAATATTTGACCTCTGACCTCTTTATTTCTTATCATAACTTACTTCAAGAGATAGTTTTATTCTCTGATTCTCCTTTGACAATTTCTTCTTCAGTGACATCAACTGTACATTTTCACTTTCCAGTTTCTTGTTTTCTCCCTCGTATTTGCCGAGTTTCTTTGCAGAACCAACGAGGCTTTCAAATTTGGATTGAAGCTGTAAATAAAATTGATGTAGTTTTTGAAAGTTTCAATAGATTAGAAAGTTAAATTGTAATGAGAAATTATATGTGGGGTATTATCAAGAATCAATTGTGTTATATGATAATAGCAGAGTGGACCCAGCCTTCAACGGAAAAGCTCCTATACATATATACACCCAGATTCTAATTTTAGCAGTTTGGGGTTGTTACAGAGATCCTAAGTAGGAACCTCCAGACCTGGATTATCTTTGTTCATGCATTATTCTCTGGAATGAATCTTAGCCTCTGTGCTAAATTCGGAAAAAATCCGTAGAGGAATGGTGACTTTGTGTCAAGACGAACAAAATGTTTCATTAAGTGAGAAATATATTAACATTATCAATCACCTCTTCATTCTCTTTCTCCAATTCCAGAATTTCATTTTCTTTTGATACCTGACTCACATCTAGTTGATTCCTCACTCTTTCCAGTTCATTTTCAAGTTCAGATTGAAGAATCTAAACAACCAATGAAGAAATAATTTACTCTCATGGGAAAAAGCAGATCTTACAATAAATCAGAATTAATAAACCAGTTTGGGAATGATAAGTAACCAGTAACTAGTAACCAGTTTTTCAATTCTCTTATATGCATGCAAATATATAAAAATATGAAGGTTCCCACCCAGGGGGAAATCTCAGCACCTCAGTGGAGGAATTGGTTCACAGGTTGGTAGAATGTCCCTTGGAATCAAGAAGGGCATTTGGTGATGAAGGGGAATGAAGTGAATTAGATTAATATCTTTAACACATCTTATAAAGTGAGTTAGCAATGCATGGATTCAACATCACTTTTAAGAAAGTTCTTTTCTTGGCAAGCTAGCTATGAAAAAGGAACACATGTAAACAAGGTATACCTCCATTTTATCAGTTTGTTTTTGTGACTGCTTCATTGATTCCATACTTCTTCTCATCCTGGAAAGAGCTTTCTCTGCTTCCATCTTCTCCTGCTCGAGCTGAGACATCTTTTCACAACTTTTCTTCAAGGATTCAATCTGAATTAACAACCAAAATTATTTTCATATTGAAAAAAAGCATATTGAGATTCAGACTTGTAAATTAGTGTCTTACTTGTCTCCTAAGCTTTGTTGATTCTTGGTCTGTCATCCCTTTCTCATTTTCAAGATCTTGCAGTTGAAGGGTCAAATTCTTAAGCGTGTCGACTTGTTTCTTTAGTTGTCTATTAATATTAATAAGAATATATTCAGTGAAGTGAAGGATTGCCAGACCTATTCCTCACACACCAATTGTAGTATATACTCACTATACACCACTGTCCCAAGGGACCATACCAGCCAAAACCAATAGTACTAGTTTATCTTCAAATAAATACAAGTTCTACCTGTTCTCAATATCAAGATCTGAATTTCTTTGCTCAAGTTTATCAAGTTGTTCGCATGATATCTTGAGCTGGGTGACATTTTTCTGCAGAGAGATATTTTCTTTTTCAAGTTTCGTGTTTTCCTGAAAAAAGTAAAGGTCAGAATTATATTACGAGATACAAAACATAATTGTTGTTCATAATTATGTAATTTATAATATAAGGCAAATGTACATCATAGAGTTTCAGGCAATCTTAGTTCAGAGCCTTGTAGCATCATCTGTTTTACCAAATTTTATTATAGCCTGGCATATGAGAGGTGTTAAATAATAAGGTAATAGGTTGTATTTTATTTTAAGTGAATTTGTATATTCACCAAGTCAATAAATATATCACTACAGGTAACATTTCTGTATTGAAATTCACCATACAGCTAAGACTACATTGCACCATTACAGAGAACAGCAATGATCTTCTTCTAAATTCTAAAAAAGTAATTTTTGTTTGCTGTTTATATTATGAATTGTTATACTATACTGGGACCTCATAAAAAATTGTTCTTAATTGGGCTCCTGAAGACGTAGTTAAAATTCATTACACAGTAACATGGCAAACCTTAGTTAAATCTTCAGCACGTTCAACATTCTCTTTCGCTTGTTCTAATGCTTTATGCAGTTCTTTTCTTTCGAATTCAACTTTCTGAAGACGGGAAGAAACTTCTTTCACAGTTTCACTTAATACCTGGAAGAAAAAAAATGAGTTTAAAATAATCTCTCACTAGAAAGATTTTAATCTGTCTTGAGCGAGCAAAAAACCTTGTTTTCTTTCTCAATATCTTTAGCTTTTCCTTCCGCATTAATTTTACTTCGCTTTCTCAGTGTTTCCACCGTTCTAATCAACTGTTCATTCTCATTTTTGATCTCCACAATTTGTCGTTCGGAGTTCGACTTCACAGTAGCGAGCATCGTTTCTAGTTTCTTCTTGTCTGCTTGCATCTCAGTCGATAGTTGTTCGTAATCAAGCACAGATGATTTTTCCTAAATTGAAATTGAAAAATTTGAGAATATTGGAAGTTAAAGAATTACTTAACCTAATAAAAATTAGTGCAATAAATACCTTATTGAGAAGCTCTTGCATTTGCTGTACTTTACTGCCAAGTCTTTTGTTCTCCTTTTCAAGTTCAACNTATGGTTGCCCTAGTTTCTACCTGGATATCTTCGGAATCAAAATATACATCCTTACAATATTAACTTCAGATCATACACACCTGAACAGCACATCCTAGTACAAGCAAAAGAAGTTTTTGAAGTTCAGATATTCCTTCTTCTGATCCTGGATCTCGTGCAAGGATGAGGAGGTTGGGAAGAGACATGACGATAACTTGTTGTTGGATATCCTGGAAGAAATAAAATCTTTGTTAGTCTTGCTAGATTACTAAGATTTGGAGAAGGGGGGAAGGAAGATTAAGGGGTTCACAGGCACTTCTACATAGCTCTGTGCCACATGAATCAGTATTTCCGATCAATAGTGAGTGAAAACCCAAACCTCATCAGTAAAGCAAGACATAGACACATTGGAACGACATGGTAAATATCCAGAAACCGTGCATTTCTAAGTTTACTGGACATAGATAACAAATTCAATATAAATGCTATGATACATCTGGCCAGTCATCACACTGACCAAACAATCACCTGCTTCTGTTATCGAGTGTTCAGCAATGTAAATATTTTCAACAGGATGCACGATTAACGAATGATGTCATCAGTATTTCAAACAACTGTGCGTATTCTGCCGTAATATAACCTACTATGTGCACAATGACCAATTTTATTCATTATGTACAATGAAATTTATAGAGTAGTACAGTAATCTGGTGTATGAAAAAATCTTGCAACACAAATCCCCCTTATTGAAGTTGAAAACTTTCTGTAGACCAGAGGATGCAAGTAGGATGCAACTAGTCTTGACTTGGTCCCGCCTAAACATTACATAACGTTGAAGATCGTTTAACGTTTGAGTATGTGGCACACTTCTGTGAAAGTAGGTTCAATTGAACTACTGTACGGTAAATATATTTTAATAATCGTTTGCAGAACTAAAGTTAAAACCAAATCACATCCCCCACTCAGAAGCAAGATAAAGTTTATATATTTCATAGCAATATATTCCTACCAGTATACAATGTTCGAAGTTTTCTATATTTGAACATATGTTATGTAAAAATTATTCAATGATGTCACATTTGTTACAACACAATCATAACACATATTTTTCAACGCTTCCAATGTATTTATAGGATTAAGAGGACATTATTTTTTTACGCGGAGATAAAGTTCTTGGGTTATGGAGAAGTCGCATCTTTCGAATAGCAAAACCATTTGTGTTCGGAATCCTATTGTTGCACAACAAAGATGATAATCTACTTATGACTACAACTCTTTAAGTGATCATGACTATTGTTTGTGCACAATGCTTTCCACTGACAAGCCTCGACTTGTTTCGAGTCAGCTAATACTACTGGACAAACAAGTGAACCTTCGATTTGAGGTTTCGCGTAATACTTGGAAGATTTGTGACATATTCCAGAGGAAGGTAAGAGCAGGCCTAACACCATGTCTTTACATGACTCTTCAGCAGTCATTCTTAGGATGATGTTAGGTTTTCCATAAGAGTGTCCAATAATAAAACACATACTTCCATAGTTCCATATACAGCCTCAAGGGTAATTCGAATTGAATTTTCGAAGAGCAAGTACACTTCATTTGAAAAATGAAAAGTTGAAATTTAAGAAAGTAATTTAATCTTGATAATACCTAACGGAATGAATTAACCATGAGTTATAAAAATGATAGAAATCTCCCACGCCTTCGATGACATGTTTGAGCGGATTTATTTCGTAATAACAGGCTGTTTTCCTAAAATTACAGGTTTAAAAAAGATTAGTCTGTTAATTAGTCACGATCAGTGACAAAACAATTGAACTATGACCTTATGATCATGAACTGTAACCTTTTACGAGTCTTTTTAATATCTAGGTTTTGGAACATGCTATGTATATATATATTGTGGTTACCATTTGCTTTGCTTAAACTATCGGTCATATTCAAGTGTTTTTGAGTATCTTTACATAACTGAATTTAAGTTCAATTCAATGTAAGAGTACCTTTCGAGAAACGTGTTCAGTAGGAAACTGTTTCTGTTCAGTTGGTGTTTATTCTGTGGCTAAGCCTTTTCATGTGGCCAATTTACGTGGATAAAAAACTTTCAAAATATTTTCAAACTTCAAACGTTCATAGTAACAATGACGTCATAATTTGTTATTGTGGATGAAGGAATTGCCTGGATTTGTGATGTACCGAGTGAAGAAACTACCTGGCATGACTCACATATATACACAGGACTATAAAATGACGCACACATGAAGAACCGGTACTTGGACCGAGACGTGTGCGGGCTCGTTCATAAACCACATAAACGTCTGCAAAGACACAGAGCAAATAGGATGAACAAACAGAAGAAATTAAGGTGTTGTCAAGGAAGTTTATGTCAAAATAATAATGAATAAATTTACGTTGAATACCTAAATTTTTGAATTCCAGTAATTGCAACATTTATTTTAGCAATTGACGGATGATAATTTACTGATGTCAATTTATTGTTGTTATTTGATTATCTGGAACATGTGCATGTAGTCAGGAGATTTATAGGGGACTGCACTTACAAAGTCAAGTTTATTACACTTTATAGTTTAACAGACATGTGCAACAGTTCTAAATTCTCCTTTTGAAGTCATTTTTGAAAACCTCATAAAAGCAATAAACATGTCTTATCGGTAACACTGCTTCAAATTGCAGAGTGTCACTCCCTTAGGAGGCAATCAATGGAATAAACAAACTTTCTATTGGAATCATAAAACCATCACCAAAGCATCTAATTTCAGCTGGCTGTAAATGGCAGTGTTGGTAGAAACAATCTTTCAGGAAATCATAAACTTGTGGTAATTGAATGTTAGGAGTGACATTAACTTTGAAAATAATACTTTAAGTCTAGACTACATGGTAATGTCGAAGTTGTTTTTGGAATGAAGGGAGTCTATCGAAATTTAATGGAATAAGATGTGCAGTATGTTTTTGTAGGTAGATTTGCTTATAAAGAGATTTTCTGTTAGTCATGAATAACATAATGATTATTTGCTATTTTAAAATCCATTAACAGTATCAAATATAAACTTTTCGACAACCTTGTTTACAAACAACTACCAATAATGAATTGATCTCTTGATGAAGTTGACTATATATATTGTAGTGTTGGTACAATATTACAAAAGAGTTTTTTTTCCTATATCCTAAACATGCCTGCATTTTGTAACCATACCACCCACTAGAAAAGATAAACCTATACATTGAATACGTTTCAATGCCAAGCGAAGCTAAAGTTCGATTTTGCAACATACATTTGGCTAACTTCGTGTAATAATGAGAAGAAATGATTGATTGTTTATAATATAATAACCTATCAGTGACACATAAAGATAAATATTTCTAATTTATCCTATAACCTCACTTCGTTTGGCTACTTTTGTCACAAATTTGCTACTTTCAGCAATTACCATCTGGCAATTCTGTACCAATATAGGAAACAATAGAAAGAATAGCTTAGGTCAGCCGTGATTAATCATCAAGCTCTTGATTCCAGTAATGATTTATTCTGCACAGCTTACTGGTACACAGTAAGAAAACTTCATAGCTTTACTCACCACATACTTCAAGTGTTATTATAACATTGGAATTTTGGTGCCTATTCATTTCTTACTGAGACTTCAGTAGCCTGCTGTTTAATTATAGGTCTTTGACTATACTTCACAGGAACATGACGTGGTTGTGTGAAGTGGTTTCTGAAGCACCAAACAGAGTAAACCACCTTCGTTACTTGTCATCACCAGTGAAAAAAACCACAGACACACACATGAGGTTTGTATATACTCTTGGCAAATATTGATGGACAAATTTTCAATGGGGCAGTTATAAAGGAAATCTTGAGCCTTGTTCAATCCATTCCCCGACTACTTATACCAAATAGAATCAGAGATAAACAAACAGGAACCAAGCAAAGTGGTGCTTTAACTATAGTCCAAAATATACAGTAAAAATTTATCAGCTTAACCAGATCAACCAAGGTCTTGACCAACCACATAATAATACATTCAATATAATTACCAACCACTAATTTAATTAACCAATTGATGCCACAAAGACCCAAAAACTTCAAAATCTCAGCACTGAAACGTAGCTGATGAATACAGCAATATAAATTTCTTAGTATTACAGTAAAGAAGGCATTTTATCACATGCAAGGTTACTAAATGTATCAAAGTGGGCTGGACTGTAATACCCATTACAATAATCCTATTGGATTTATACAAGTTTGTGAAATACTGCTTATTTAACAGAGCTAGACCAAAACTCTTTGGATATTTTATTTTACTCATTATCAATCACCATAACTACGGTATATAACCATATCCTATATAGTCCATATAACATTCAGTCATAAATATGAGATGACAAAATAATGGAAATGACTAAGTCAGACACAACACACAAAATAATATGGAAACGCGTTCTATTGAAACTCAAATACATCAAAGAATTCTGGCAAGGTGTGCCTGCTCAATTCAATTACTTTGTTGACTTATGAAAAACAAACTGTCAACGCTCTACACATTGGCAAATAAGATCTTCTAGTGACGTTTGCTGGTCAGTGTAATATTCTATGCGTTTGCATACGTTCTCTCACACAATATCAGGTAGTGAGCTCAAACAGCACACAGCATACAACCAGCATTCGTCAACTGTCAACATTACCCTCATTAACTGTCATGAAATTGTGAATAAGTTACTGGCAAATGTGTGATCATTCCATTTATGTGAATTCCCTCTGGTAATAGCAGCAGACTGTCGGATGGCACTCATCCCAAGAGGCAGTGACCTTGACAATGACATGCATATGCTGCATTATATTAAAATTGAGTTGTCTGTAGAACTCAGCATTAAGATGGGATATCTAGATTTCCATTCAATATTTACAATTTGAATTTTATATGATTTTGGCGAATAAGGATGATGGAGGTAGAACTTTAGTTACACAGTCACACATATACCACAGCACAAACTTGGTGACTTGCTTAATTCAATCATCAACAAATACATACCGCACATACAAATTGATAATTAATGTTTAATAAAAGTGTTTTACAGTTTATTCCTGCCGATAACACATTCTAAAATTCAAAATCTTTGCATGATCTCATGGATCACACATCCACATACAATTAGACATATCATTATAAAGTTTAATGAAATCTTGGAGTGAATGTAATGCATCTCAAGCTTATTTCCATTAAATCATTGTTATAGTGATGGCATAGCATAACATCCTTCAATAAATAGTTGGCATTTCGATGACCATTATTAATAAACGTACACAAAGCTTAACAAGAGTCCTTGAGAACCACATTGCCGGAAGATTCTTTTGTTTTGTTATCTATCCTATTCCCTGTTTTTCTTTTTAGCCAGTGATATAAAGACTCCCATGATAATTATAGATATCCAAGGTAACACATGGCCAGCAATTAAAACACAAAAGAGCCCGTCATTCCATTGTCTCTTTAAATTGAAAGAGTAGACACAGTGGTAACGCTTACTTGTCTCCAAGGAATTTACCAAGTAAGTTGATTGCTGACTCTACAGCTTTTCAATAGCTATTGCCTTACATAATATCGGGTAATGATATACAGTGTCTCAAAAGTGCTGTACTATACACTTTAATGCCTATTTCTCTTCTCCGATTTTCATTGAATCTTAGCAACCTTTGGTACCAATCAAAAGCAGTCTTTAAGAATTATTTTGGTGTTTAAGTCTGCTTTTGAATTATGCTAAAGCTGGCAACAATGGGTATAGTGAGTTATGTACATGGGCTTCGCTGTCAAATGTGAGAATTATATGATTATAAAGTTTTATCATAACTTCTAATACACACAAATATACGAATTAGAATTATGACGAGAGAAATGCATGGTTGATTTGCATGCCATCCACACGAGTACATTTACATTTATCAGGTTTCTATGCGTATAATATGCAAAAGTAATTATGAATAAGGACATCTATAGTGCTGTACATCATGCCCAGAAAGCCAGTTCAATATATTTAATGATGGAAAGAAATCTACAACATGTCCAGGTGATCATCACAATCTTCTACAACACTTAATAATTGGATAACTACCGGAAGACATTTGATATCGACCATAAACAATTAAAAAACAATCAGGAACGCTTTGCGACAAGCAAACTATCTATTGTTCTGTCAATCAAATGATCCAGTAGTGCGTTTCAGCTATCACGTTTCACTACTTAACATTAAAATTAATTTGTAGGACAACTTTTTACTCAGTATAGTGTTACACTCATTTATCACCAATCTATTTAATCAAAAACTTAGTTAAAACTACAGCATCCCAATAGCAATTTTACTATTGTTAATTTTCTTCAGCAGTCAAGAATTGTAGCAAGACAATACAATGCTACAATGCTTCATTGAAGCTAATAGAGTAGCAAGAAATACGCACTGATAGAAACGGAAACCATTAAGTTTAATTATGAAAGAGAACAAGATATATTAATTATTGATCGCGCATTACTGACTGAAACGTGCGAGTTGTGACATTGCAGCAACTTATCAACAAAGTACAGTACATAAAAGTTCAAAACAGTCACAGGGAGTCCCGCCAAAACAAAACCATTCTCAAATCATTTCATTGACGATATTCAGACATCATCTAATTTTAGAATGATTTTACCTCATGTTGGTACGGGGTTAATATGTATATTTATAGAACAATTTACCATGCTCAACATTTAATAGTTTTTGGAATTTAGAAATTATGCATAGAATGGAAGTAGAAACTAAAGAACTATCGTACTCCCATTCCCAGACTTGTGTTAAGGACAATGTTTCATTCCCATTCAACATAATGTGCCAAGTAGCAATAAATTTCTACTTTTAAAGTGTACATTATACCCGGCAAGCAATCAATACAATTACCAGGAGACGCCGTACAATAGAAACCGTACCAAAGGTTTTGTATCACATTAAAAATGGCACCTGACATTATCTTTTATTACCCTTATATTATAACAGCAGTGATATAGTATTATCAGCATTTAATTTTCACAAATGTACCATAACCTATTCTTTTCGACTACATCAATGTGACCGCATTCGTTATAAGTTATTTGCTTTTAGGAACCTTCGATTTACCACAATAAATCACTTCGTCATGCCTTACCTTTATTATTGTAATACAATATCAGCTGGTAAGTATGGATACGAAACAAAAAAGAGGTATATATACGCTTGGTTTAAACTCTATAGACATCAAATAACTGACATCATAACATTTCCTTAAACATTACCACACACAAGCAGGCTATAAACAATTATCGTTAGTTTTCTTCAGTCAAAGAAATATTTCATAAACATAAACCTACAGTTTACACAGTGAGAATATCACAATAAACCAATGAAACAACAATAAACAGGACCTTAAAGTAAGCATCTGGACACAGCCTGAAAAAGGCCATGTGCCCAGCTGTACATTCAATTTAGTATTCGTGATTTCTGTTGAAGTTTTGTAGAGAAATTTCATCAAATTATCAACACAAGAATGAACAGCAGTACTTGTAGTTCATAGTGTACCATGAAAGTATCATAAGAGTATTTTCCTACTGCACTCATACAAAATCCCGGCTTTTATCACACATCCTTGCATCAAATTGGTTTAACCATAAACACTGTGTTGATACAGGGTTTTAGGTTGGTTTACAATGGAATAAAACCCGTAACAGGTATTAGAAAGCCTGCAGGTGAATGATTACTAGAAGTGATAACACATATTATAATCCAAGTTCTCTCTCACAGGTATTAAGTTACAAACCAGCTAGGGTCATGAATGCTGTGCACACAGGAAACGCTACATTAGCAATAGTGTTTGAACGTATGCCAATATGTTTTAGGGCTTATTTTATTACTCTACCATGATGTCATGTCTTTTATACTGTGATACATCTAGGCACAGAATAACCAAACACACATATATATTGAATGGGAAGTTCATTCTTGAATCACAACATTTACCTAGTAGTGTACTGCAAAATTTTAAACAAATTATTTTCCACAACAAAAATACCAATTATCATGATACAGTATTATTATTATTACAATGATATTTGCACCCATTATTCAGAAGTTTAAAAACACTCAATTGAGCTAAAAGATTCGTTGGACCAA
>QXVX01003607.1:953-33375 GCA_013436065.1 Halocynthia aurantium
TTTCATGTCATCTGCGTATGTCATCTGCGTCCCGTCATCTGCGTCCCTTGCGTCCCTTTAATCGTTAAACACAAACCGACAGGGTAAAACTTGTAGAAAACTTAAAAATCGGCATATTCTCCCGCCTTAAGCAAAATAAAATTGTTCAGAATATCGAAGACTTAGCTTGATCTTAGTTTAATCTGAAATATCTTGCCTTTTTATTTTATCTGCGTCCTTCAATCGTTGAACGCATCCTTAATTTGTTGTCTATCAATGTGTATGCAAACAATTTTATTTTGCTTAAAAAAATGTGGGAGAATATACCAATTTTTAAGTTTTTTNTCCGTGCGCTGGTCTCCCGCCAGTGTGTGCTCCGTTGCGTACTGGAAGCCACTGTGTGTTCCAGTGCCTGCGTTGATGGCACGCCGATGTGTGGCTCCCGCGGGTGTACTCAAACTAATCACACTCTATAAATAATATATATCTACCTCCTCCCTCTCCTACTACATCGGATATCGGATTTCCGCGGGACACACCCGCGGGACCCACACATCGGCATGCCATCAGCGCACGCAATGGAGCACACCACCGGCTACTAGTGTACGCAACTAAGCACACAGTGGCGGGAGACCAGCGCACGGACCGGAGCACGCACCAGTTGGCCACCAGCGCACACATCGGGGGGGGGGGGGGGGGGGGGGGGGGTAACACACACCGACGGGCCACCAGCGAGTACACGAGAGTACAAAGGNTTGTGGTGCTTATAATTTTGAACAATGTCATCTGCGTCCTTTAATCGTTAAACACAAACGACAGGGTAAATCTTGCGGAAAACTTAAAAACTGGCAAAATTAGGCATTCTCCCGCCTTTTTTAAGCAAAGTAAAATTGTTCAGAGTATTGAAGGACGCAGATGACATGAAATCAGGTCCATTGTTCAAAATTATAATGTTTGTGGTGCTAGACAACAAGGGGGGGGGGGGGGGGCGATTGAAGGACGCAGATAACATAAAAACTGGTCCATTGTNGCTGGTCTCCCGCCAGTGTTTGCTCCGTTGCGTACACTGGTGTGTTCCAGTGCCTGCGTTGATGGCACGCCGAAGTGTGGGTACCGCGGGTGTGTCCCGCGGAAGTGTCTGTATGTAAGAAAATAAAAAAATAGCTACTCAAACTAATCACACTCTCTAAATAATATTATATTCTACCTCTCTCTCTCTCTACTATATCGGATTTCCGCGGGACACACCTGCGGGACCCACAAATCAGCGTGCCATCAGCACAAGCACTGGAGCACACCAGNTGATCGTAGTTTAATCCGACATATCTTAAAAATACATTTGGACCACCAGCACGATATTATATATACATTCTTTATTTATAGCGTTTGTGGTGTTTTTGAGCAATGTATATATGATATCGTGCTGGTGGTCTAAATGTTTTTGTTAAAATTAGCTTATCTTAAAAAAAAAAGTTTTGACTACCAGCACTATACTCTATATTTTATAATCTATATACATTCTTTATTTTAGTGTTCGTGGTGCTTATAATTTTGAACAATGGGCCTGTTTTCATGTCATCTGCGTCCTTTAACCTTTAAACACAAACCGACATGGTAAAACTTGTAGAAAATTTAAAATGGTCATATTGTCCCAACTTTTTACAAGCAAAATAAAATTGTTCAGAATATCGAAGACTTAGCTTGATCCTAGTTTAATCTGACCTATCTTAAAAAATCATTTAGACCACCAGCACGATAGTATATATGCATTCTTTATTTATAGTGTTTGTGGTGCTTATAATTTTGAACAATGTATATATTCTATCGTGCTGGTGGTCTAAATGTATTTTTTTAAATTAGCTTATCTTAAAAAAAAAATTTCGACTACCAGCACTATACTCTATATACATTCTTTATTTTATTTATATTTTTTATGCTTATAATTTTGAACAATGGAACTGTTTTCATGTCATCTGCGTCCTATAATATGTAAACACAAACTGACAGCGTAAAACTTGTAGAAAACTTAAAAATCGACATATTCTCCCACCTTTTTTAAGCAAAATAAAATTCTTCAGAATATCGAAGACTTTGCTTGATCAAAGTTTAATCCGACATATCACAAAAAAACACATTAAGACCACCAGGACGATAGTATATATACATTCTTTATTTTTAGTGTTTGTGGTGCTCATAATTTTGAACAATGAATCTGTTTTCATGTCATCTGCGTCCTTGAATCGTTAAACACAAATCGACAGGGTAAATCCTTCAGAAAACTTTAAAATTGTCATATTGGCACACCTTTTTTAAGAAAAATAAAATTGTTCAGAATATCGAAGATTTAGCTTGATCCTAGTTTAATCCAACATATATTAAAAAACACACATTTAGACCACCAGCACGATAGTATAAATACATTCTTTATTTTTAGTGTTTGTGGTGCTTATAATTTTGAACAATGGACCTGTTTCTATGTTATCTGCGTCCTTCAATCGTTCAACGTATCGAAAGACGCTGATGACATGAAATCAGGCGCTGGTGGCACGCCGATGTCTGCTCTGGCTCACACTAAACACTAAAATAAAGAATGTTTAAATAGTCTAGTGCTCGTGCCCCCACCCGCAACCCTGCACCGGTGTGTGCTCTGGTGAGCACGCTGCTGGACGTCGGTGTGTATTACCCAGTTTGCATACTGGTTACCCGCCGATGTGTGTGCTGGTGTGCCCAGCGATATAACCCTCAGTCGTCTTGTGCGTTTCCTATTTATATAGATAGATATTAACGACCGTCAGCAATACGATCTTCAACAGTAATATCCTGGCCTAAATTGCTTCAGTACCTACAATTTCCTGTTACTTTTCGTCTGACCTATGTGCGTGGGTATATTTACCGAAACAAAAAACTCAACAATTTCGTGGAATAGTGATATGACAACTTTACAATTGATATCGACGGGAGTTCTGCATAATTGTGTACAATTCTAGTTTACACAAAAATTCCCAAATTACCACTCTTTTTACCGAATTTCCCAGTATAGTTTGATTTTTGTTTAATTGGTTTTATCGAGGCCTTAAATTATTCTTTATGGTAGTACACTGTCACTTTCGCTGTACTGCACACGAACAATGAGACCATCAGAAGTTAATACCACGGGAAGAAACACGCCAACGACGTTGGTCAAAAATTCTGCAGACGATGATGTTTTTGAACCTACAGATATGCCACCGCAGCTAAAACTGATAGACGTAAACGATCAAGTAAGAAGGCTTCAGACAATAATCCGGGACAAAAATTCAACAAGGAGCGATTTTGTATTTAGCGCCGATCGATTAATACGTTTAGTTGTGGAAGAAGGTTTAAACCTCCTGCCCTACTCGTCTTGCGAAATTACAACGTCTTCTGCTATTCAGTATAAAGGAATTCAATTTGACAGAGGGAACTGTGGCGTGAGTATTGTACGCAGCGGCGAGGCTATGGAGCAGGGTCTGAGAGATTGCTGTAGATCTATTAGAATAGGCAAAATACTCATTCAGTCTGATGATGAAACCCAAGCTGCCAAAGTGTATTATGCAAAACTTCCCCCCGATATATCCAGGAGGAAAGTCTTGCTAATGTATCCCATATTGTCATCTGGAAATACAGTTCTTAAAGCAGTAGAGGTGTTGAAAGAACATGCGATTCCAGAAATCAATATAATCCTGCTAACACTTTTCGTTGCCCCACAAGGACTAAAAATTGTCGCCGCTGCACACCCAAGTCTTAGAGTATTGACCTCTGAAGTGCACCCGATTGCTCCTATACATTTTGGACAAAAGTATTTTGGCACCGATTGACTGTGATATTTAGTGCAATATGAGTGTAGCATATGTACAGCTATTGACATATGTGTAATAAATACAATTCCATATTACATATATTTTAGTGTAAATATACACAACCCTTAATTAACAATATCAAATCCCCAACCCAATTTTATCCTTTAACATCACGCTTGTTATCTAAACCAGATGTGTGCAACCTGCGGCCATCAAACCGAATTTGCGCTGTTTTTGAATTTAGTACGGCCCGTAACAGGAATTCAGTGCCACTGTTTCTGATGTTATATGAATAGCGAAGCGTCCCGAAAGTAGATTTGCAAGAAAACCAAATTATTATGATAGTCACTAGTAGATAGTCAATGTGAAAAGCAAAGTCGGCCCGTTGTTTAATCCGGTTAAGTGTATTTGGCCCAGGAGTACTACAAGGTTGCACACCTCTGATCTAAACCAATTCAAGTCTTGTATTGGTTAGTATTTTAGGGTGTAGAACTGAACGCTACAGTATTGCGAAATTAAATTTACCTTCTTTGTAAGTTAAAACTTTTAAATCTATTTATTTAATAAATACAAAAGTTTGTTTGTTTGTTTTGATGCAACGCCAATGTCTTTACCAGTTGCATCAAAGATTAATACAAAAACACCGAGGTCATGCTGTCTTACTTAACCAAAATTGCACAATGTGATTTTACGAGATTAAACATGAAAGAGATCTTCCTTTACATCCATCAATTTGTATAGTATTGTCTTGTAAATGTGGTAAAAAAAGGAACGTATTGCCGCCCAAATTTACACGCCACAGCTGGCTACAACGATATATTCACTAGGTAAGAAATAGCAGATCGCCACTCTGTCGAACTGCCACAAACAGTTTTTATGCTATGTCGATGCCAATATTTTCTTAACCTTATACTAATTCGCCTTTTCTTTGATCGCATTTCATCAATTTTTATTTTATAGCCTTCATTAAATAAAATTATTGCCTCAAATGGTTGTGTAAAATTTAACAATATGTCCGCCTGTACCTCATCTTCGGCAAGCTTCGGTCTTCTTTTCTTCAAGAGGCAGTGGCGGTTGTTTGGCATTATTTTCGGCAGCTTCAAGTCTTCAAATTCTATCGTGTTTTACGCTCTGGTGGTTCTGTCTCTCTTGAGTAAGTACATTAATGGTTCGATGCTACCCTCCATACCATGATAGTTGTTTGACCTTCAGGCTATAAACAATCCATTCTAGAGATATCCTGAAAATAGTTTTAGGAATAATTTAGCATTATATACTTGCTGGATATTTCCCTTACAAATACACTGGCACATTTACAATTTTGAAAAATATACAGTGAACTGGGAGTATCAGTGGATGGAAAATTTATTTATGTACAAATTTATTCGATTTAGATATCACACTCTACTACATATCTAGGACAAAATCTTTGTATGAAAATCAGTATGATATGGTAGGTTCAAATTAACCTCAATCATATCTTAAGGGTAAAACTTTATAATCTTGAGGGTATAGTCTGCAACAAATGATTTCGCAAACTTTTGCATGCCTTCTGTGTTATAATTACCTATTGAGCTTCTTCGTTGCTCTGTTACCAGTAATTATACTGCTTCACTGCCATTTCAAGTAGTACAGTGGTTCTTATCCTGGGGTGCAAGAGAAGTATCTAAATTTTCGACAATAACGCATTGCATATTGCACAGTCATGCACTTGCATCGAAAGCTTTAATGAATATAATTTCCTTAAAACGAAATAGAAATAAATATTTCAAGGGGGTGCTAATCACTAAAAAGGTTAAGAACCACTGGAGTTGTATTACACAAAGTGATCATGAATTTTTATTTCATTTCCTAGTGCAAATCATCATTTATGAAGCCGGCTTGATCCCATCAATGTATTTCGAAGTATTGGGTGCAAAAGACTATGCAGAATTCAAACGAGTCGCTGTGTATTCCGTTGAAATCATAGTTCTAAATGCAGTAGTATGTCATTGGTCGCATTCCTTCATAAGTGAAAGACGACTTGATTCTGATCTATTCCATTCCACTAACAGATGAAGAGCACGTTAACTTATGTGTCACGGAGATTGTACATTAAATGGAGACGTGTGCTTTGCAGCTATTTTCATGACAACTATTTCACAAGGACCGAATACTACAGATTGAATGTTCTTGATCCAAAGCTAGATAACATGTAAGAAATTACTTTGCACATTGTCAATATAGGGCTTCCTCAACATACATATTAACACAAACCTTGGAAATTCAATATGTATAAGTTCGAATAACTCCGATTATTATTACGGATTTAGTACAAAGTATAAGGCACCACCGGACTAAAAGATTGTTTGCTACTTATCCTATGTCATTATCTATTCTAAAATTAAAAATATTTTACAAGAGAAACTTGACAAAATGCAAAACCATTATAACATGGCGATAGATGCAAAGATGAGTATGTAATAATGTCAGTTAGTGAAATTGAAATAGGCAACTTTCATTAATTGGAAAAAAATTATACATGGTGTGCATGACACACCACTTACAATGGACCAAATGGTACAATCGGCTGAGCCACCACCGACACTAATGAACTCGCAGTCTGTTGATTCCATCTACTCATAGAGTTTTACCAATTTAAAGTATGCTAAAATCATGGAACACTCGTATTTCATTCAGTGAAAACAACTGTATATAGTGAGACTGGACACAAATTGGATAACTGATAATCCAATAGGGTTGCCATATTTTTAAATCTAAAAAGTAGGCCAATTTTATCCAATGACATCACAAAAACTTGTCACAAATGGAAAACCCTCTAAAAATTCATACGTAGCACACACGCATACATCTTTGATTTACAAGTGGTTCCATATTTTACTTGTTTTGCATAAAGTAGAGTAGACTCGCATTTTTTAGGCTAGGTTTTGTGTAGAGTAACAGAAACAAGAATTCACTCCCGAGTTCATAGACTGTACTGTAAACACTATTATTATTCATGTAGCATTTAATGAATTTCTCCAGACTTTGTATCAGTGAACTCTATACACACAATACAAACCATATACATTAGGTTATTATGTTATGTTTCCAGAATCAATGGACTTTCACCATGAAAGTAAAGACAGGTTTCTGTGAGGTTCAATTTTCCGTAATATCTCTCTGCCACCAATTGGTCTTAAAGTTATACCACAAAGGCACATTCAACCCAAGTCTGTCATATTTATGTTTTTTTTTACAGTGATCAAAGGATTATCCGCGACTCCAATATTTTTTGCCAAGAATGGAGCGGACTTTTGTCACGTCTCGTCGTTATACCGTTCACCATTGTCTACTACACCTATCAATGCTTCATCAGTACTACTTATCTTGGGCCGATTATTATCTATGTTTATTTCATCGGCGGAACGATCATAAACAGATTCGTCATGGCACCTATAGTCAAGCTGACGATGCAGCAAGAAACACACGAAGGAAATTTTAAGTAAGCATTTGAATGACTATGGAATTGGAGTTATTTGGAAAATTATGGCCAGTAAAGAATTAGTTCAGGATTGTTTATGCAAACATCATGATATTAATTAAATAAACGAATCAATAAATAATCACGGATTAATAAAATAAACGTCCACGCTGCGATGTATAAGACGTACCTAACTTACCTGACTATTCTCTGGAAGTTTCCGGGCGTTCAAAAGTGTGTAGGTGTCAGATTTCTAGAACTTCGCCTTTAGCCACTTTCTAAATAGAAACATTAATAGCAAAAATAGCAGAAAAATGAAAATGCCTCAAACTCAGGTCTCTAGGATTACTTGAATCACCTCCGGGATAATTTAGATTTCCACCCAGCCTTTCTTCTTTTTTTTTGAAGGTTTCAACACTATCAGGTGCGTGCCAATGCAGAACCAATGGCGTTCCTCAACGCGGGCGAAACAGAAAAATTCAAAAGCAATCGAAGGTTGGATTGAAGTGGGGTTATGCATATAAATTACATTTGAAATATTCCATTACAATACCTTACATAACATGGTGAATTAGTGCAAAAAAGTTCTGTGTTAACCAAATCCATAGACTATAGGGCAGGGGTGGCCAACCAGTCAGAGACCAAGAGCCACATTTCTTACTTTTTTTACCGCAAAGAGCCACATTTCTTAATTTGTTCCCGCAAAGAGCCACATCATGCACAAGGGCACACATGGACATCAGATATACCTTTGTTCAGCTCTGCTAGAATGCTAGATTTATTGTAAATGTCACACATCAACATGATAATGACAGAAATTTACAAGTCATTTATTGTTATGCATGCTTCTCACACCAAAGAATGCGGTTGCGACATAATAATGGACGATTCCATGGTAAAGTGGATGAAGGCGCTCGTGTCTCTTCGACATAAAAGAAGAATGCACGATGAATCATATATGTTTAATCGAAACGTGATGAATTGTAGTTTGCAAATTATTTTTTCCTTAGAATAACCAAGGCGAAAAGAGCCGCATGAAACCGGCCAAAGAGCCGCATGCGGCTCGAGAGCCGCGGGTTGGCCACCCCTGCTATAGGGGAATTGCATTATGAATTGCAATGTGTTACAAAATAGAAGTGTGCGAATAATAAATAAGCAGTTTCATTGCTGATGACCTACTATTCCGGTTACTATTTGTACAGGTACACCACCACTGATTTTCAGCACCTCCTTCAACCTGAAAAAAATATGATTTCCCGTTCCCGTTTCATTGCTATAAAAACAAACATTTTATAAAATGTGTACTTTTTCTTTATAAATTTCTTCCTTCAAATGAAATTTGAATATCTTATTCATTTAAATGAAGTTTTTGAGAGAGAAAAGTGAAATCAGTGTCTCATAGCCATATTGTTGAATAATCATTATGGGACCTTGGCGAGTTTGAGAAAACTGATAACTCGGCAAGGCTGAAGGTGGATCCGTGGTGTACCTGTATTAATATGCACTATTTGGAAAGTGTCCCATCGCAGCTGTATAGTTGGTGCATCAGTAATAAATAAAGTGTGAGTAAAAATATATGAAACAATAATTTGTTTCATACAACAATAAACTGTTATTTTGTAGAATATAAAATTTTCAAAATTGACATGCTAATCGGAACCATGATATGTGGGGTATTTCTGTATATCAGTTATTATAACTTATATGTATTGATGGTTATGACAATTCTCTAAGGTTAGAAAATATCCTCAAGACTCTGAAAAAGCTCTACGGATGGTCGTTTTGGCTGAATACTTCCGTGAATATCTTCGATTATGTTGGTGGAATACTCAGTTATCTCATAATAGCAATACCGATATTCGCTGGCGATTATGACGACTTGGCTCCGGAGGAACTCAGCGCAGTTATCAGCAGGGTTAGCTACTGATTTTTGTACCATTTACTGTAGACAAATTTTTTCAATCACAAATAATGAAAAATCATGACCTGCCAAAATTGCATTTCCATAGGTCCATGGAAAATTTACAATCGGTAATTGATCGAGTCAAAATACCTCCAACTTATCATGTTTGATTTCTTTTCAGAACTCATTCGTATGTATTTATCTCATTCATTCCTTCTCCCAATTAATCGACATGTCCAGAATATTTGGAAGCATAGCAGGACACACACACAGGTGAGTAAATGAATCGCTGGAAAAAAATCATAGCAATAAAAGAAGTTCAGTTCAAAAGTTATTTATTATCCGTCACAACCAAATTCCTAATTTGGGATAGCACAGGTTGAGAATTCATAAAAAATGCTTCTCGACTCGAAGGTTTCTGATTTTGGTATCTTCAACTTTATGCTATATACCCATACCTTATACCTATATACTGCTGGGGCTCGAGAAGGAAACGTAAAATTTGATGCATGAAATTTGACATTTTACTTACATGTTGTTAATTTACCTTCGAAAAAATCATATCCATGGAGTGTTCAGTCCAAATATCTTTCAAATGTACTAACTGCACTACATAGAATATACATGTGTAGTTCTTTGTCCTGTCTCATCTCTGCTATGAATTTATTCCCTGGAAAGCCAGGTGGGCCCAATTGGATGGAATCACTAAAACTAACCACAGGTATTAATGGGGAAGTTTATGGAATGAGCAAACCAAACTTTCAGTTGCCCTATCGTACTTGTGTTAATGTCTAGCAGCCATTTGTTAAAAAATATGTTGTCTTTGTGAGACTGCTCATGGAGGTAGTGGTATAGTAGGCCTCATGCTCTCCGGGGTAAAATCTGAAAACACCAGTGTCCGTGAAGGTCTAGCATTGATATAACATCTCCGTACTCTAGCGTTGATCTTATCACTCTACCTGTTCAATGTCTTCCCCCGCATCTAGTACGGTGTACAGGAAATAGCATTACGCATCATCGTTCCATGCTAGTATCACAACTACTATGCTAGGCCATTGGCTCCAGCCGTCACCCCATAATCCCAAGGTACCTTAAACGTTCTAAGCACGAAAAACAGAGATTTATGCAGTTAAAAATATACGTTCAAAAAATATATATAGTTCACGTATAATATACAATGTTACAGATTAGGAGAATTATTAGAAGAATTTCAGACTGGCGACGTTTTACAGAAGTCTCCCAACAATGACTTAAATGAACATGACAAACATGATTCCTCAATCAATCCTTCCAGTGGGAACTATCAGCAATTTTTCAATGAAGAGGAGTGAGTACACATTGCACAGTAACCACTCATAACTTGAGAGACTTTATGACAACTTTTTTGTTCATGTTTATGCTAAAAGATGGAGTGAAGCAAACGACAATGTGCCTGAGATGACATTATCCGTATCTGATTCTGAAAAGATATGCTTCAAGCTTACCAATGTATTTGAAACTTTGAATTGTAATTTATGCAGTTATGTAGATTTTCAAAGTCCATAATAATCCCGAATCCCAAATTTTCCTAGGACCGAAATAGTGTTGCGGATTTCGGATTCTTTTTAGATTTCGGAATATTTTTATTTATTATAACAAAGCGGGCCCTTTTTCAAATGTTTTTGTTACTTTTACCTGGTTTCCTTACACATAAAGAAACACATCATCCGTGTATGATTTTTTACTATACCGGTATTGGGTATTATGTAATGTATAAAACAAATCATTAAAATAACGTAAAAATAACGTAATGATCAGGACTTTCGGAATTTGAAATTTTGGATGAGGATTATGAACGGTATTATGTCCCAGGTAACATATGGAACGCCCGACGGAGCAACCAAGTTACTAAGAACGCTCGACTTGGTAATTTCTGAGGGGAACAACTTACTTGTCACAGGAAAAACCGGTTCTGGGAAATCTTCCCTTTTTCGTGTTATTTGCGGATTGTGGAAACCTCTTGAGGGCGATGTGAAAATTTGTTGCGATCCTGGACCTCAGGGAGTGATGTTTTTGCCACAAAAAGCATTGTTTACTGACGGAACACTGAAACAACAAGTACATGCATTAAAACACATAGCAGTAGTTTCACCTGGAAAAATGTTGTATAATCCAGAGTAATTTCCGGCCTGTAAGGCAAAACAGTGCATATATAAGGCACTTTTAAGAAACGTGAGAACTCAAACATCACATTCCCTCATGACCATTTCGTAATAAAGAAGGAAAAAACAGTGAACATTCTACCTTGTATTAAGAACTACATGATGATTCTTTCAAGTATATATTTGATACCTAATGCTGTAAATTCAGATCGTTTATCCAAATCTTGATGGATATGAAGAATACTCATTGTCCACTGACGATGGGAAAATTAGAGAAATTCTTGATGAAGTTGGACTGAGTGATTTGTGTGCAAGAGCAGAGGGTCTAGATACAAGGTACCCTCATTTTAATAAACATTATTTATTCACAAAGCTTCCTTCATACCAATATTCTTACAGCAGTTTGATCAATTGGTCCGATAAATTATCACCTGGAGAAATGCAAAGGTTGTCATTTGCAAGACTATTCTACCACCGCCCAAGATTTGCAGGTAATCGTTGTTAAACCAATAATAATGAAAATGGTTAATATTCAATGACTGAATGCCGATAAGTTTTACACCTGGTATTTTATCATAAATCTAAAGACAAATGGCCATGTTACATTACTTGCAATGGGAATCTAAGAATTTATAATGCAGTATTATCAAATAATGATGTTTAGCACAATAGTTCAAATATGTACAATATTGACAAAAAAGTATTTAGACACTGACAATGCTTTATTTGAATTTTCAAAGATGTTTTTATAGCGAAGGTAATTGAGCTCTAACTTGGCAATGCACTATTACTAACAATGATAATTATTGGCAATCGCCGATTCTCTGAGAATTACGGATTAACCAATACATTATACATTGAAATTTGTTTTGTTGTTTTGATCCTTCCCTTTTCAACTTTGAGGTAACATTTAAATCATTGTTAATTTTCGTGTGCTTTAGTAATGGATGAGCCAACCAGTGCGCTGGACAGCAAGATTATCGAAGTCTTATTTAATCTATGTAAAGAAAAAAACATAACTTACATTACGGCAGGACACGGTGAAGCGCTTCTTCAGGTATTTATGAGTTTTCAACAGTCTGGTTACTAGTGCAGTCCCTTGATAAGTAGATGCATACTAGCTGGCCACTGGTACATATCCAGGATGCTTTGATGTTAGATGAGGACCTTAGGAAACACATTCCACACAAAAAAGGATGATACATTTTCCATTTGCAAAATTTTCCATTCTTTCAGTATCATAACATGCAGCTGCAATTGGTTGGAGATGGCAGATGGAACTTAGCCACTCTTATGTGAACCTCATCAGACAAGCAAAAAATGTTACCTATTTAATACATTTTATGCAATATTCGTATCAATGTACCTCACTGCAATCATGAAATTTTCTTTCCCTACTTTGCCAAAATAAATTTATTTTGACTTTTAATTTGTTGCTGCAAATCTACATTTTACCGATCATTTTTTGTGTTTAATTGCCTCATGTCTTCTCGTACTTTGGTTTTAAATGATTCAAGAGTGCTAATTTTGCTGTTCAAAATACAATGTACTACACATTAGGTCTTTACTATTTATTGCAATAGTAGATGAGGACAGGTACATTGTTGATATTCTGGGATGCTTCATTCCAGAGCCTTGCTGATTATCAGTTTTGTTGGACTAATGTTCAACAATATACTGAAGAAGCACTAGTCTTCACAGTTGGCCAATATGAAAATTCAAGCATAGTGTATATTACCTATTGTCCATATAATTAACATCAAAATTCACCATTTCCGAAGACAACCATGCACGGGTAACATATTTCATTTTTTACATTGCTAGCAAAGATTTTATTCATCTGTCCAACCTAAATCACATCATTTTCATGATCGCATCTTCACCACTATGTTACTGGCAAAATGATTTTAAAAAATGCTATCTCCTTCGTATTGTAGCCATTGGCATTGACCAAATCAGCATCACCCAACCAGTGATTCTTAAATTGTTAGCAGTGATTTTCAATCTTTTAACCTGAAGAACAACATCATTTCTCCCATCGAGCTTTCAAAACTGCATTACTAGCAGACTAGTTTTCACCAAAATACTTGCAATGTTAATTGCATTTCGATGGTTAGTGTGAAGTATCTTCTCTTAAATTTACAATGTCTACAAGTCAAAATAGGTTGATATACAGTTATTACATTGCGCTTCCAAGTGCGGTAGACCCTTCAACCCACTCTCAAAAAATCGAACACCAAACTTACAGTACCACATATATCTAGGTATCTCATGATTCACAAAAACGTATATGCAGCTCTGATGATGATATGTCATGTCATGATGACAATGATGTACAGTTGTAAGTAGCAGGAGGCATGTGGCTTCACTTCACTCAGGTTCTGTCTTAATTGGCTTCTACGCACCTAATATATACCACAATGATGGTAATTATTCATTGAGCAAGATTCCAGTTCTAATGACTGTTCAAATGTGTTCTATGTCTGTTTTATTAACTTTTCCAGTTAGCTATATCTTGTTTCAGAATTGGACGATTCAGTTTTACAGATCGAATCTCTATAAAACTGAAATGTTACTTCGCAAGCCCTCTGGGAACTTTCTAGGCAAAGTTTGTACATAGCAGGCGCTAGAGAGCCTTTGCAAGTTGTGCAAATGATATTCTTGTTAACGCTGTCGAATACAAACAGTAGCAAAGCCGCCGCATTAGATTCATCTTCTGTAGTAGGCGAGAGAATGATCTTCTGAGGGATTTCTATTTCACTGTCTTCTTCCTCTACCTCTTTTTGCATCGTCACAGTGACAGCTGCTGGCATGTTCCTCATGCTAATACCGGCATCCTAGATAATCGAGAAAGCATTAGATGATGGCTTCCTTAAGTAATTTCCAAAATTCTTATACCTGTAGTGCCATGCTGACTGCATTTATGCAACAAGAAAGAAGCTTGAAATAGAGGGGGTTAAGGCAAATGCATGTGCAGTTAATTGAGTGACTCTACATTTTCATTTTCAGCAAGTCACGGTTAGGCTTGAGGAGCATCCACATGATACCGAATCTGATATTTCCGTTTTATGCGAGTCTACTCCATACATCAATATAGTGGAAAACGCTGAAATGGCAGTCATTTAACTAGATGGAAGTAAAATCCCCTCAGTGTGTGCACCTCTTTTAATCTGGACAAAATTACAAGTGAATACTTTCCGTGACAACCAGGCTTTACAGGTGACATGGTGTGTCCGCCCAATCACTTAATTGTTCTGTAGAAGGAGGCATGTAAATTCCATATGCTGAAGCTCTTATTCAGAGGTTACCGCTATACTTACCGGTCTTCTCATTTTCCCCAATTTATTCTATAGTCATTTAATATTTAAGCTCCTAACAGTTTATGAAGCTATAGAAATAAGGGATGAGCATAATAACTCGTTTGTGTTATTGAATTATTATCCCATGAACAGTGCTGGTCCGGCCAAACCAATTATACAGCAGGGTCATGGAACGGAAGGTGCTTAAAAATCGGTGGTGTACCTGTAGTAGATTTTTTATTATTAAGTATACAATCTAGTTTATTGTCAGACACTTAGAAAAGGATACGGATCCCTTGTCTTGCATGATTTGGACAACTATACAGATCATGGAACGTGGGTGTAACGATGTCAAAACCACTGTTTCGAATATACTCCTTATTGTGTGTTCGAAATACTTCTCGGCGACGCCAGGAATACCGATTTTCGGACGGAGTGAAACTTCAATGCAACATTTGTTCGTGAGACGTTTGCTTTCTTTGCAGTCTGCAGGTCCGTACACAGCTACGAGAACATTTGTGTCACCTTCAATGAGAATATATTTATATTTTAGTGAAGACTTATAGTAATGGATTTAGGATAATTAGCACCGACAACGCTGCAACCATATTCGTGCTATATATCAATCGTGGTTTGGCGTGGAGATTATTTAGAGCGCAGCATTAAGTTCATTAATATTTATATTACTATTTTCACTTAAGCTGTATAATGAAGACAAAACCTGACAGTCTGATAATACAAAAATAGCAATTTTTTACTTATATCCAACAGCTCATTTTAAAAGTAGAATTATTGTCAAGAAAATTGCAGCCTCAATCACCCCCCAACTTTCTGGCTGCAATATTATTGGTGCTTATTTGCCTTCCTTGAGTATGTGCAAGCTCATAACGCAAATTGCCTACGATTGTCGCATGCAGAGAATCAAATCTCAACAAGATACTGCACATTCAAAACAAGACTGTAGCGACAGGGCAATTTTTTTATTACTGGAGTCGGTGTAGATAAAAAAAGGACTCCACCACCCAGATTCAAACACAGAATATGGAATGTTCTGTCTGCCTGAGTCTCTCGCAACCAAGTACATATGAAGTCGGGACAAATTTTGTTCTAATTTCATGGCCAATTGTTATTGTGATATCATAGACAAGAGGTTGAAAGATGCTGACAAACAGCATGGATATTGAATAACAGGATCCTGGTGATCCGGAATAATACTTTACAAAGAATAAATTTAAAGGTTCACCCATGTGAGTAAAATAATTTTGAATAAAAGATGAAATCTGTAAATTAAAAAACAATGTACATCATAAGTTAGTTGGAACCGAAATTATTCGTCGAGATAACTGAAATTATATGATATACCTACCTTCCCAATAATTTACAGATCCATCTGGCTTCTTCAGAGCATTTTGCTCACATCTCATAGGTTTTAATGATACAGTTGGGATATCGAAATCAATATCCATAAATATAGCACTCCAATGAGATGGATCACAGTTATTTCACTGGAACCGAAGAAAAGTGATCAGGCACTATTGTTCACTAGCTTCCTAGGATTTAAGCTAAAACGAACTCGTTGTTTCTTGTACTGTATATCTGCTCCAGATAAATAAAAATGTTATAATATGCTTCTTTGAGGCTTCGGAGTATCAGGCAAAAAGAAAATTGAAAAGAAGGCCATTCTAGGAAAATCAAAGGATAATAGATTTGTACTTTATGTACAATTTATCGTATTTTTTTTAATGATTAAGGATTCTGTGCAAGTTTTCGTTAATTTCATACGCACGAACACCTTAAAAAGTTAGTTTGGGTAGCTAAACTAGAATGTTAACACACCGTTGTTAACACATGGGTAGTTTGTGATTCAAATCGATGACCTTTAACACCAGGGATATTCTCAGCCCTCATACTAAGAAAGGATCGTCTTGGGGAAGTTATCGATAGCGCTGATCCGAATCATGGTATCTCGGGCTGGGTACTTTGGAAGGCGTCGGGGAAAAACGCCTCAATATACAGCACATGTGACATAGTATATTATGTTACGAAAAAAGGCTACTCGGGGAATTCCTTCAAAGTTTGGCATTCCAGGATTAACGATCAATGGAAGCGTTACACGGGTTTCGTGCTTTCATTAGCTCAGAAGAATCCTTGAATTTCACCGTTTCATGACTTATTTACATTTTAGCCTTCATTTCAGCACGAAATTCTGGAATTCAATGTAGTTATACACTATCCACCCTTCAGGAATATATATCGTTGGCTACACCGTTGTGTAGTACAAGTGGATATCACATAACTGGTAGGAATCCCAATACAATGCTAAAAACCATTGTTTATTTCCATTACAATAACTTGGATCACTTGCTTGTGACTGCGAATCAACTACATCCTTGCATTTAGTACCCTTCATAACAAATACTATTAACTGGATAACATGTTGTAACTAAATAAGGACACAATTCATTTTTTTTATTTACTTTTTATTAATACACTATCATTGTTGAAGGCTGGCTTTAACAGCAGCTTCAGCCACTTGTCCAGCAATTCTGTCCATGTCACGTTGACCTTGGTAGGTAATCCTCCTGCCACTGAACAAAACAAGTAATATGAACGCTAATTAGCATTTACTAGTGTGAACTAAGGTTGCACAGACTAACCAGCAGATAATCGACATGGGTGATAAGAGAAATTCAGTAAACATATTGGATTTAACATGTAAAAATACATAAGATATATTATTCCTACAACATATAGACTAAGGCACTAAGCCCACTTGTCTAGTCTTACCCTAATCCAGATGGAATAACGCTCTGATCTACATTATAAATAGTGGGCCACCAATTAATGGGTATCAGCTAATTTGCTTATCGGTGCATCCCTAGTGTGAACGTCCACTTTTTGTACCTCACTTGGATAAAAAAAATCAGGAGTGCAACTTTCACATGGGGCTAATTTCAATTACAAAAATTTATTACAGACTCTCCAAGTCCCTACAGTGTGTACTTGTAAACAAGTGTGAGTAATAGAGGAGTAATTACGGTACTCCATGTTTCTATGTCATTCACATGAGATGTAGTTAAATGGGAATGCATAGAAACAGTGTCATAAAACGCTGCTAGTACCACTGAATTTATATTTACTGTTGCACCCTTGTAATAAGGTTACATGAAAAACCCCTAAGTAATGATGCCTCAAGAAAAAATTCATACCCAATATCATCTTTCTGGATCATTTTAACACCCTCAAGTGACTGCAAAACCTTGCGTGCAATGGACGAGGATCCACGACTGAAGTGACAAGGTTTTGTCCCTCTGCGTTTTCGTCCTAGTCAAAAAATAATAATTTTGACATTACAGCCGAAGTAAGACACTATCATTCTAACTGCCACTTGATAAATTATTTTTCCTTCCTCTACAAGCCCCCAGACCCCAGACCTTTTGGACTATCGGCTGTTCCCTGGAATCCCTTATTGACCCACAGTCATGTACGGAAAATATGTGATAACAAATACCTGTGCAATTCCATATACATCAGTGAGAGAAACTGCACTAATCCCTTGTAAATCTTATATGAATTTCATTCTTTGAACTCTGAATTTATCGACCCGTTCGATAGGCCCATGGACCACTTTTGAATACCCTGCTCCGCAACACAGTGAAAAGGCATTGATGATTGAGGAAATTGCATTATTTTAGAAAGTGCAACGATGAGGATTATCAAGACCAGTATATTGACAGCATCAATGAAAATGATGATGTATATGGTGTTGCGAACTATAAATGTTTCCCCTTTAGTGGGGGACATGAGAATAGAAAGGATACTAGTGTATCCCCCTAACACAGAAAATAGAAAAATATGTACATAGCTGTATAAACGAATTATCTATATTTTTATATTATATTATTAGCAAAATATCACATCATTTATAACGGATTCAAACATATTATTCGAAAAATTCAATGCAAAAATATATTTCATCCGCTGTGTGTTATCCCTGTACGACCAAACTTAAAAAATGATTAATGCCAGGGCTGTGGAGTTAGTGATTTTTGAGTTGCTGGAGTCAGAAGAGTCTGTACCAACTCCAGCTAAATGTAAACCAGAATTGTGGTAAAATATCCACAACTCTCACCTATTCCTGTTAAAATGTTACACGACTACCACCAAAATTGCATTTATTTGTTTTACCATTACATGCCCACCGACATCGGCATTTTTGAAAAAATTTCAACTGCTTCTAAGGGAATAATGTGTGGTAAATCTGATTTATTGTATAGAATAAATACCTATAGATTCACATTTTATACACAAATGATGCTTGGATCTCTAAGAGAAAGTGTAATGCCAAGAGTTGGTGGATAATTTTACTGCAATTCTATTTATTTGATTTCCTTTACCTGGAGTGGGTACTTTTTTCACCGACTCCTACTCCAGTAACCCACAACTTTACAGCCCTGATTTTTTCAAGCCCTCCTGCTGAAATCAGTAATGTTTACAAGCTCACCTCCATAGATTTTGCAAAATGAATTGACACCGACTCCACCACGAATGTAAAGGTGCCTTGCGGTCGACGCACATCGAATATAATACCAATCTGAGTCCACTGGTGCAAGTTCCTTCCTTACTGCGGTTTTAACAACATCAACCCATTCTGGGACTTTCAACTTGCCTGACCTGTAGACGTAATGCAATGTTGTTGTAGTTCACAAGGAAAATGAAAACAACGGAATATCTGAACATTGATTCGGCCTGGATTTTTTTGCTAGTTCAATATATACAAATTTGAGCAATGCGAGTTTCTTTGAGGTTTAGTAGATATTGATTAAATATGTGAGCAGTACAAGCACAGGTGTAGAATTTTGGGATGACCAGTGAGGGCATAGGATTATTGCATTAGGAGTTGTGTGCTAGCTCTCTTAGTTCATAATTTAAATAAAAAAAATACTTGTATGTACCCATAAAAATCGCGATTGTGTTTGCATGATTGTGCAATTTATAGCTATCTAATGTATGTCTACGTGCATTTGTGCAACTTTTGTCAGGAGATTTGATCGTTTCTGTTCGACAATAATCCAGATGATTATGAATATATGTGAAACAATATAACCGACTCGAAACAAGTTTATACTTGGTACAGTATCGTTTCAGTCACTTTTACAGGAAAGCAAAATACACTGCAAAAATCTCAGAAGGCCAGCTTACAATGCTTTCTACAGCTATAAGTAGAATGTTTTAAGAAACACTTTCTAAGGAAATATATTGTTGTAATGTCAGTAATTTGGTGTTCAGTAAAAGGTTGCATGAACCTTGTAATGATTTGTATCATGACATGACTCCACGGCCATAACATTAAATAAAATAAATGACATGCATCCTTAATCTTATTTTTGATTACAAAATAGAGTTTGCGGTTTATGCCTCATGGGTGACAGTCAGAAACCTAAGGTCACCCATGCAACACTGCACGATTTGTCAACCTTTAAGAAACTTTGATATTTACTACCAGCTGAAGAACTGGTACTGCTTTGCTAAACCTTTAATAAGGACTTAGTGTATGCATCCAGTAAAACATACAGTAGTCAAGTCATTTTTTCCTGACCGCTAGGGAGCGTTAGAGCAGTCATGAGCATACTTTTTTCAGGGAATTTGTTCAATTTTGTATATTGTAAACCGCCTACTTACATTCATTCTTATTTATGTAGATCGATAAAATTAACTTACTTTTTGAGGAAGGCTGCCAAATGCTTTACAAAGATTTGTTGATCAACATCTTTAACAGTTACACCGCCACCCATCTAAAAAGAATTGAAAACTAGTGATAATTTTTCCACCAACACAACACAACAGACACAATGCTATTGACACATTGTTTCAATAACCTATCTCATGAAAGTGGTTCTTGATATTGATGCACTCCCACTACTGGTTGACAGTTTGGGCTAGGTTTTCTTTATGGTTACAAGGTTAACAGCAACTACATGTGTGTACGCATCACATACACTCAAGATTATTTAAATAACCTTTGAACCAAACTTAAAAGAACTTGTATATTCCGGCCATATATACCTGACCCTCATAACGGTACTGTGCACTACAGCAGTTAGGAGGGGATATACAACTCAAATATACAAGTTCATTTTTGACTTCCAACGGTTAGTAGGGACAGTACTAAATCCCGCAGTACGATTATCCTGACCGTTTACCTGTCAGGGTCCAGTTTTACACAATCGAGCCTCGCTAACTAAGATTTTACAAACACTTGCGCTTACCCACTATTCTAGTCGCATTACAATTTGAATCTAGGTTTATCCTGATCGAGTACAACCTGTCATATTCATAAAACGCCTTCACAGCAAAGGAAAATCAATAAATTGTACAGAGCAAACCTACCTTAGACCGTTCTATGGAATCAGCACATGAAAAGGGAAATCAAGAAAATCGCACACACGAGTGCACGTGAGCTAGTCTCCAAGAAGCCGACTAAAAATCGTAGTAACACCAGAGGGCGCCATAATTCTTGACCAAAGTAAAGGCATATTATATCTCTATGGGTGAAGGTGGGAAAGAGGAGGACCTGGCTAATAAACTATAGGCGGTGAAAAATATTTGACGAAATGTTATATTATGCAACATTTTAATTAATCACACACTTCGCTACGCAATCTGTCGCGTTCGGCACAGTCGACCGAAGAATTGGTGGGATGAATTTATATACAGAAATTGACTGAATTGATGTACTGTACTGATAATAAGCGCTATATTTAATCATATATATATATAATCATCATAATCATGTATTTAGTACAGACAGGGCCGGATTTGCGAATGGGAAATTTCCTCGGGCCCCCTGTTAGAGGGGCACTATAGACTAAGGACTGTAAAGGTCTGTAATGTAAAGAAATAAAGGGACCACAACATTCCATACAAAATCTGATCACCAGTAATCTATACCTATATTGCCTATCTATAATACAAACAGGATTTCAGCCGTCCACAGAGCCTAGACCCAGGTTTTCTTTCTTTATGCATTATTCTAGTATGCAACCAGACCCTAGCACTAAATTTGGTAAAAATCTGATAAGAAATTGCGAGCTCATACCTCTTCACTCACGAATTAACATTCCACTTCTTAATTGAAAATGTATTGGGTATATATTTCTGAAATTTATTCTCATAAGATATTTAAAATTCAAACATCACACGTGTTTCAATCTACCAATGTACGGTACTGTATAACAAAGTAATACATCAAGCAGATTATATTATCAGTCACAAAATTACGATCGATAATTGAGAGCCAGTATACTTCTTCACATCACCATGCACAAAAACCCTGTACGATAAATTTGAAAATAATAGCACATACTATATCGACATAGAAAATATACAAAATAATTACCATTGCACTCAACTTATTTACAACATACAACATCACAAAAATACAGGTTATATCTTCCCATTATGTTCTGAATAGGGAGGTGGGCTCTGCATTGCCGCATCGTATGCCGGAGGAAGGTTATGACCAGTGGCTGAAGCTTGCGCTTCCTGGGCTTTCATATCGGCAGGACTGGGAAAAGCGGGATTTTGTGGCTGTTGGGGGTACATGGGTGGGGCGACCTGTGGATAACTTTGATAGGGCTGTGGTGGAGGTGGATAAGGTTGATACTGAGCCGGATAGGGGGTAGGCTGAGCGGGAAAACAATACGAGTTGCTGCTACCACCGACAGCATAGCCCTGTGCAACTGGAACCGGTGTGACAATAATTGGCGGTTGCGG
Organism: Halocynthia aurantium; assembly: GCA_013436065.1. NCBI lineage: Eukaryota > Metazoa > Chordata > Ascidiacea > Stolidobranchia > Pyuridae > Halocynthia > Halocynthia aurantium. Next base: position 23,333 of record QXVX01003607.1, read on the forward strand.
AGTAGCTATGTACATCATCCTCGGATTTTTAGCCATCTCAATCAACTTCTGGCCGAATTCAACAGCGCCTCCACTCTTGAAAGTGATTTCAATTTTAGCAGAGCCTTGCCATCCTCCCGTTTCTTCTGCAGATATTTTTCCTTCTAAAAAATTGGCTCCGAAGACGGGTTGCTTGATGTCAAAATCTTTTATAAGCTTGAACGGCATACTGAACGTGTGCATCATGTCATTCTTTTTATTATTGACGAACACCAGCCGGAAGTTGGTCAGATAGAGATGGCCACATTTGCTGCCTTTCATATGTTCGCTTGAGTATTTCACATGGCTGAATTTGATCTCGACGTTGCTTTCATGCTGTATAGTTATCTCTCCTTGATGGAGCTGAAGTCCATTTGACTTATTTAAAGACATGTTTTGTTAATATATGTTTTAACTATATCTATTGAAACACAAAGATAAGGTGAGATACTTGGTGGTGAAAAGTATTTGTAATGGAAATTTGTAAAATACAAATACTTGTATTTGAAAAGTGCCAACTGACAAATAAAATACAGATCCTTCATCAGAAACCTTAGAGAGCGTACACATTTAGTAAATACATGCCATTAATCCCAGTGCAGTACGGGGACACAACTGATGATACAAAGATAGTTATCACAATGTGTTATTGCAGGTGTTGAACTGATGATTGTTATGATCTAAGCCAGAGTTTTCCAAACTCTTCCAGTTGGTGACAGACTTTTCAAACACACATAATTTTGCGACTCAGAAATTCAGTTTTAATAGCAAACTAGAGGTTAATTCAATCCCTTATGAGAGATACTGATACATGAATATATTTTATTGTCTGCGACCGCAACACGACGCAGGCGACACAATAATGCGTTGCAACACATTATCAGTTTGGAAAGCACTGATCTAAGCCCTGCTAGCAGTGCAGACATATGGAATAATAAACAACACAGAATAATTTCAATTCGTATTTGGGTGCATTCTCTTTCAATTGCTCATTGATTATTGCAGGTTTCAAGCTATAAACCATATCTTTGATGTATCTTCATAACAAAAAGTCCAGGGTAGTCAAGTTTGGTGAATGTGGGCGATATGCATACATTTTGTGGAAAACCATACAAATTTATAACCGACAGCATTGTCTAGTATCATATTCACCAGATTTGGAAAATACATTCGGATCTGCTACAATGTAATAACCATTCATTCACCTGGTTTCCTCACTGATTAAACCCATATTAGAACACTGGGTAATGGCACGTATTGCCCCGTAGTCCTCTCACCATTCCTTCATCCATACCCGAGGTAATATATAGAAATTATGATGTATTTTTTCTTGTCCATGTTGATGATTCAAACTAATGAACAGCTACATATTCTTGCGCAAGTGAATCACGATCTATATGTGGTGAGCTTGAAGATTCATGAGTCAAAACAAACTCATGAATTGCGAAAAACTAATAACTCAATAAAATACGATAATGTAACAGGGTTTATGTAGAGACAGCACTTTTTAACTTTTAGCAATCATAAACAAGCAATCTTCGTAAACGAATCTTATGATGACGATAACTTATGTTTAATAACCTGCTATTATTCTATCGACCAAACGACATTCTATAGGGGAGTTATCAGCTCAAGTTTACTCAGAGGTTCTTCATTACTCCTGTACTAGCCATCTAAATCAACACAACAGCAGTCATATGACATATCGATGTTCAGCAGATTTCAATTACGATTCACGTAACAGTACAGTATCAGTAACAGCAATCATGAGACATCTTATGACAGACCAGTGCTCTATTGACGTAAATGAAAAAAAAATCGAGATCAGGCAAGCGTAGCATATGTATTTTGGCTTCCAGTCAATTTCTAACTCTATCTATAACTCTGTCAGGTGAAAAAATAAAAATAGCAATACTCTTCATTCGGTTCGTTATATGTTTCTGCATATTTAAAGATAACAAAAGTAATGCGGTAGTTAAAAAATAAAATAGGGGCCCTTGAATCGAGCTTTGACGCCCTGTCTATATATTGGTGAGTTGTAGTAACCCTCCGTTGGTTAGTCGACTTTAAATTCAGATAAACAAATCACCGCTTTGTTCCTTATTCTGTTCTACACCTACGTGTAATTTTTTTTGCCTGATTAGTGAGACCTTCTATTTGAAGAGCGCCAACTGCCAAGTACAGTTACAGGTCACTGATCCCTTATCCGAAACCCTCGGGAGCGGACACGTTTGGGAATTTAGTATATACATATCCGAATTCCAGTGCAGTACTGTGACACAACTGATGCTACAAACCTTTGTGGCATCCTTTGCTGGCTCATGTCTGTCGCCAAATGTTTTCCCTCAGACAATATCCACATTTTTTTTTGGAAATCCGAATAAAAGACTGGCGATCTATAGTTAGGTGAGCTCGAAATGATGAGCTTTCTGTGTATTCCATGAATAAATATAGTAAATAACAGCAACAATAAACTAATAGCTACAAAACATTACACTGAGCAGTGCAATGTTTACTGTGGAACTCAAAAATAAAACAATTGCAAAATAAACATGTACTTTATCAAGCCATACAGCTTTTACTTCAACTGTACAGATATGATATTATTTGTTTAATAACACCGCAACACATTCCATTTACTTCTCGACTGATACTTCTTTAGAAATAACAACTCGCAGTTTTAAATTCTTGAACTAAGCTAGAAGGTCATATTGTTACTAAGGAACTTTTAAGAATAACATTTTTTGCTCAAAGCAACATTCTTGACGGATTCTCTATAAATTTGCGAAAGTGCTGCAGCCATCTCGCGCCGACGGCTCCATCTACAACTCTGTGGTCACAACTCAATGTAACTGACATGATGGAGGCCACTGACATGCTGGAAGACAGAAACAGAAATATCATTAGTGCAAATTCAATCGAATTTGAACTTGCATATGCTGTACTATCACGAGCACTTGAGCTACTGATAATGTATTTTAATATTTATCTTTATCAAATTTTAACTGATTATTTACATACCCTGATTCGGAGTTTTCATCAGGAACAAATTCCTCCCTAGCACCGCCCACTGCAAGTATGCAAGCCTGTGGTGGATTTATAATTGCTGTGAAATGCTTAATCCCAAACATTCCAAGGTTGCTGATAGTAAAAGTTCCACCCTGTAATAAAATTTGACTTTAAATGGGTTTAATGTATACTAAACCAAAACAATAGCTGATATTTGTTTACCATGAATTCATCAGGTTGTAATTTTCCTTCCCGTGCTTTCGCAGCCAGCGCAACTACATCTTGTGCAATACTACTCAGACCTTTCGTATGAGCGTTAAATACGATAGGCGTCATGAGGCCGGAATCCGTACTTACAGCTACACTCACGTCTACGACGTTATGTCTGAAAGGAAAGTAGCAGACCACTTAATAGAATGAAAATGGAGTGCCTCAAAATTAAAATGTGATAAATATAGCAATTTCAATTCTAAAATACATTTCCATTGGTCGTCTTCAATTTAAATGATCAGGAGCTAGAGAATGAACGGACACAATCAGCTAGAGTAAATATCTGGTTGTAACGTTTAAAACTCCCGGGTGAAGGGAACCGAGACCGCTACTTGTGTAAGCGTCCGCTTGGCGTCACGCACGTGTTGTTTACAAGCGTACAAGCGTCAGTTTGCCTGGTTGTTGTGCGCTACATATCTCTTGTTATAGTGATATTTTGCAGTGTCGCATTATTTATTTGGTCCCCTGTAGCAAGCGAGCAGTTAAAACTTGACACATTTTTTAAAAGCAAGGCTCCTGAACCCCAGCATTCTTAGTTCTGTATTTTGTGTATTTTTATTTTCGTACCCCCCGGAAAATTTCGTCGCTGAAACGGACAAACGGCTTTAACGGACAACTGCTTCCCCCTATTAGTTCGTTGGATCGAGGTTCAACTGTACTTAAAAACTATTTCAAAATCATTCACACTTACTGACGAATGAAAGTTTCCTGCCATGAAGAATTGGCTTCCGGTACTCTAAGGCAAGATAAAGCGGCCGCTTTTACGATGAAATCATTGACTGATAATTTCACTCCTGAAAGTATATATATGAAGATATTAGCGTAATCTAAAGGATCCTCGGAATAATTCACAACATACCTTCAGATTGGAGTTCAGCGTTGAATTGTTGCCTGAGTTCTTTTAGTTTGTCAATGTTGCAATCAATGGTCAAGTAATAATGTGGAATAGTTTGCTTCGATTCCAACAACCGTTTCGCTATCACCTAAGAGCGTGAATGTTTTATGACTTGGGCTAACATATGGTAAGGTATATGATGTTATGGAACAACTAAAAATGGACAGTAAGACAAACTATATTCATAATGCAATTAGAAAATCTTGTTGAAGGAAATAATTTATAATAGTATGATAGAAACCTTAATTGGAAGTCAGAGATGAATAATAACCAGAAAGACTAATAATATTGAGCCTGGTTTCAGTTTAAAGTTGAAATAAAAGTGCTAAGGAAAATATCATTATTTAAACTGATTTTATACGAATACACACCAACTAGGCTACATTATAATTGGACCAAGAGATCTTAGTTTGACCATGTGTACAATGAGAAATATGCAGTATAAATTTAAAATTCTAGAAGACCGGCAAACCTTTCTAATGTTGGAAAGTGGTATGTCTATGAACTCCCCTTCAGCAGTGAGAGGTACAGTGGATGAAGCGGGAGCTGATACACTAGGTGCTCTAGTAGGCATAGTATCTCGTACAGCTGAGACATCTTGTGCTCTAATCCTACCACCTGGTCCAGAGCCTGAGAAATACACAATGGTATACAACTAGCAAGTGCAGAAAATGTTCCAATTGGAAGAATGCATACTCAGTCTAAAATATAACCTGAGGCACTCTTCATGCTGAACAAGTATCTTAAAGTACGATAGACAAATCAGGTATTGAATAATTTATGACTGGAAGAAACTTTTTATCATGATAGTTCCCGAAGGGAACTACGGTAACAGATGACACTCTAACTCTGTACAAGGATACCTTGAATTTGTGAAATATCTAGTGATTTCTCCCTTGCAAGCTTCTTGGCTAAAGGACTTGCAAACACTCTGCTCTCATCTTTAGCAACCAATGTCGACCGAGGAGTAGGAGGAGAAGCGCTTGGTGGTGCTCTTGATGTAGCGACAGGTGCTGCAGAGCTAACCGGTGCAACTTCTCATGAGCAAATATCAAAAAAATCATAATATAATCAGGTCAATAAAGGGTAGGTCAAAGAGAACAACATGAATATAGATATACACCAATTTACACTGTTACTACAATACGTCAAGTTTAACTATTGGCCCCGACTTGGTCAAATTGCATTCTCTGGTACCGATGTACACTCATACCCCGCTTTGCGATGTTTTGTTATAACACTCGTCAGCGACTAGAGTACTGAAGGGAGAAATATTGCCAGTATTGAGTCGATATCAAAAAATGGAACTAATCCCAGAGTTCTAATGATCTAAATTATATCTTCAGGTCATCCAGAGAAATTTATGTGGAGTGTTCGGTTAGCTTTCCTTATATATTTTTATGGTTAAATTAGCAATCCTTTGAGGGAGAAATTATATGCTTATATCACCAAGGAACCTAGGCTTGAAAAACTTATCTCATATACACTGATGAAATTACTATTATGTTAAGTTCTGATTCTCTCAACGCTCTAGTTTTCAGGAACGCATCAAGAGCGTTTAGTGGGGTTTGAGTGTATAAAAAAAAGGTGATTTAATGATTATATGAACCTTGGAAGACGTATTTTTTTTATTCGATTTAAATTCATGTAATGCGAGTTTATGTGAAGCATAATAAAAAGCAAAGTATTTTATGCAAACATACCCACATCAACAAAATCTGCAAATGCTGCAACGTCTTCCGAATTTTCCACCTTGATGCAAAGCAGTGTGCCAAGCACAATATCTTTGGTACCTTCCTCATGTAAGATTTTAGCTATGTAACCTGAATATAAAAAGATTTGTTATTCCCTGCTACTTCACAACCTGGATCCTCAAAATATAACGTGACAAAAAACAAATAGGAGAATATTAAATGGCTTAACATATTTTTTCAATAATTAGGTGACACACACGGACAGAAATCTTGATAATCTGTTGTCACTCATTGTACTTTAACTGACATGGCTAAGTTTTATAAAAACAATGATAAAGCGTAGCTGGAAGAGTGTGAAGGGTAATGTAGGTTAAAGACTAGTCAGAGAAACCAATACAGGGTGATAAATTCCCAAAAAGTATTTTCGAAATATTTTTTTAGATAAATGAAAGTAGATCCTAATCTATAAAGTATTTTTCCACATGATATGGTGATTAGTGATGCTACTAAAGTTCGAAGTTCAGATCTTCAAAAATAGAGATATGGTAAAGTTGAAATTTTTATTTATTATCGATATTATAGGAGCATGTCTCCCTTGTGCTCGAAAGCAGGCACACATATCGCACTAAGTTGTTCAGTCAATAAATTACTTTTATTAATTTATTACAATTATTAATTTTTTCTTGTGAAAGATGTTATTTGGTTGAGGTGCAGGTGTACCGTGAAAATCATGTTGCGTGGTGTGCTGTTCGCAAAAAAGTTTGGGAAACCCTGCTTAATGGTATAATAAACTTAGATGGTACAACTAAAAATTAAGATACCGACGATCGAGTAAACTAAAACTTTGATAAACATGCACTCCCTATCGGATATCTTATATAGAATTTAAGTAATTATACATTGGAAACTGTCTGGAGCTTTCCAGACACTATGTATATTACCCCACCTTCATCCTCAGCTTCCATTGCCATTGTTGCCTTGTCTGTTTCAATATCAGCTAGTAAGTCACCTTCTTCAACCTTGTCACCGACTTTAACGGCCCATCTGCAATTATTAGGATGATTGCAATAGAGTTGTCAAAACTCAGAAATACGCATTCCCCTAAAATACATGCAACTATATCCAGATGCTGACATTATTAATGATCTTTGACGCCGCTTGGCAATATCAGCAAACCCTCGTTGTGAAACATGGTAGCAGTCCACGAATATTATTAATGAGAAAAAACCAAGGAAATGCCTTAAAAAAACAAATGAAGCATAAATGTGTTATTATACTTTGCAATTGTTCCTGTGGTCATCGTAGGAGACAAGGCTGGAAGAGTGATTTTTTCATGTCGTGGATAAGATTTAGAGTCGCTAGGTGCTGCTGCCGTTTGCTGTACAGAAGTAGGCTGTGTTTCAGAATGTGAAGGTGGACCAGCATCTTGACCTTGATATACAACAATACATGATTATAGAACTGCAAGATAAACATCTTCCCGATATGATCAGATGAGCAATAGCCCAGGGAATTTTCGGCTGAGGTAATACAAGTCTCATGATATTAGATAAAAATATCCCACTATTGAGTCGATTGAGATATCATTCTGAACGAAGTTTGGTCTGAGAGGGATAGGAACATACAGGTCAGCAACAATTTCTATAGAATAAAGTCTCGATTTGCATGAATATGAATATATGCATGTATATGTATTTCCAGTCTGTGATGCCCAAGCTTTTGGTAGGGTCAACCCGATGTAATTGACCAAAACAGATCCGGCTAACTCTAAGTGTGAATAAATAGACAAGACAATCCTGGGATCAGAGATGACCCTGATGAGGATGTTATGTCCTCCTTCGATGTTTGACTACTTGGGAATACCAGATACCAAGCTGCAAGCTCTTACTTCATCTACAATAGGACTACTTTGAAGATTATAAATATGAATATTTAATCGGTCAAACATGTGTATCTCATTCTTTTTCAATGATATTCGACAGCAAAAGAAAAAAATATTACTGCAATATGTTAGACCAGGGTTGCACACCACTGGTTTATTGTATCGACTCCACAGCACTGCTAGGCCACAAATTACTGTTAAAATAACTGTACGTAGCACACCTGTTTTGAAAACACCACTCATGGTCTTTTCATGATTGCCTAGCTCATTGATTGCAGAGCGAGAAGTGAATAAACCTTACCGGGTGTAAAATCTTTGAACGAAGCTATGTCCTCCTCATTTTCTACAGCTATGGCAATAGGTGTGCCAAGGGGAACATCCTTGCTTCCTTCAGGCATGAGGATCTTGGCAATATATCCGTCATCTTGTGCTTCGAAACCGACTGTGGCTTTGTCCGTCTCGATTTCGGCGAGCAAATCCCCAGGCTCAAACTTTTCGCCCTCTTTGATCACCCAGCTGGCTATGGTACCCATTTCCATCGTCGGTGAAAGTGCTGGCAACTCGATTTGTGTGTATGGAGGAAGTGAATAGAAACGTACATGGTTGATCGGTGTGTTCTTCAAGTAATTCGCCAAGAACAATTGGTTCACGCTTTGATTTTTGTCGTTAGCTACAGTTTTGTACAATCTTTGGGAAGTGCATGTCGTCACTGCTGATGTATGTCTTCCAAAAGATTTTGTTGTGAAGGATTTCTTATTGTGTAATACAGCTCTCAAAGCTCGAGACAGACACCTGGTTCCACTGCTGCTGCGCAACATATTTTGAACTACCACATAAAACAAACAAACGAATCTGCTTAAATAAATTAGCTGTAAAAATTATGACTATGGTCATTAGTTTTGTTTTTACCAAGACATGATGAAAGCTATAAGAATACAGTTTGATGGATTCATACCTTAGAAGTTAAAGAATATATGTTATTACAGGTATCAGCCCATCCATGATCTTCGAATTTCACATAATTTTGATATACTGCGAGAAAGTGAGCATGAATTACGCAGTATGGTGATAGAAAAATTATAGCCAACCAAGAAATTTATTAAAAAATTAATACAGTAAACCTTTTCCAACAGAAATATTTTGCCAGGGTGACCAAGGTCACAAAATAATTATTCAACATTGTACAACAATTTTAACCTCTCTGGTGTCTTTGAAGCAGCATGGACTCTTATTAACTTGAGTCAAACGAATATTAGATTCAAAATAATTATTCAACAATATAGCTATGAATCACTAATTTAACCTCTCTGGTGTCGTCAGAGCAGTATGTAATCTCATTATCATGGGTTAAACAAATATTATTTTCGTAGAAAGGATTAACAGGAAAACATTAGGTACAGCCAATAAAAATTTTGGTTGTTAGTAATGCACTGTGTGAATGGGTATTCATAATTTTCTCCAGACTGAGAAATGCCGAATTATGCGTTACCGGAAAACGGGGGGTTTACATGTACCACACTCAGTCAAAAGAATAAGTTAGAAAGTGGAAGTAAACAGGCCGGTACTATCACACAGAAATTGTCCCTGAGATAAGGGAATGCTTATTATTATTTAGTGAAATCGTGTCGACGTTTGTGAATCACAACACTGCCATAAACGTTTCATCCATTTTAACGTAACAAAATAGTTTGTCCGCTAAAAGTTGGGAAGTACCTGACATCAAACGAAACCAAACCTGAACAATGCACGACATAACGTTAACTAGAGTTCCATTGGTCACTACCAAGGACGCCGGTATCAAGTTGCCTACTACTACTACACCAGGGGTCTCCAACTCAAAATATGTCATGGGCCACTTTTTGAACTTTATTGACGACGCGGGCCACAAACCAACAAATTAAGTACTAGAATTAGGTAATAGAATAAAACATGAACGTGGTAAAGTGGAATAACAGGGGGAAATTTTTGTTTCAATCATGCGGCCCGCGGGCCGCGTGTTGGAGACCCCTGCTATAGGTAGTACATTTACCTACAACAAATAAATAATATTCCACCAGAACGATTCGCACGATTAAAAACTCGATTAATTATTATCATTGTCTATTTAATATACTTTACTTATACTTTACTATCTAATACACTTTACACGCGACTGCGTAATCAAATTCGCTATAGCAAAATACCACCACCAGCCAATTGCTATATTAAAATAACAATCTTACCTGAGTAGCTGTCATATTACAATGTACATCGTGATAGAAAGACGGATATTGAC